>JARYGA010012781.1:0-42988 GCA_030545235.1 Helianthus tuberosus | reverse complement strand
GTCCAATGACACAAGAGCTTTTAGTACCGGTTTATCCTCAACGTCTAATCAAATCAAAATGTTAGAAAAATGTTTTTAAACTAGAAAAATAAAACTAACTAAAAATGCTGAAAAATAAAAATAAAAACAGATAGACAAGATGAATCACTTGGATTCGACTCATGTGTAGTATAACCTTTGATTATTTTCGCACTTTTGCACTTGTTTAAGAGATTATCTTAGTTATTGTAGTAGGCCCCTCTTTTGAAGGTGACGTTACCCTCAACCCAGTAGTTTGAGTCAGCAAGGATACAATCCTAAAGGGTCGGATTATTGAAAGATAATTAATTAAGTTGTTAATGCATAATGTGGTAGGCCCCTCTTTTGAAGGCGATGTTACCCTCGGCTAAGTAGTCTGAGTCAGCAGGGATACAGTCCTAAGTAGCCGGGTTAAAGTTTTAATAGTAGTTTAACTTATGAGGGGATCAAAGAGTTTGGACCCCCGCCATCCAATACCGTTGGGTATTGAAGGAGGTCCTACTAAATTTGACCCAGGTCCTTTGCAGGATCTATACACTGAACAATGGCAAGACTCTTACCAAACCGTTCCCTTAACCCCCGACCAGGTAGCCAACATACCTCCATATAGACCGTGGAGATATGAATGGTGAAAATCTTTTATTTTATATAGACAGTAAAATAATGCCAAGACACCACGGACAAACGATAAGGAAGAATCACCTTCAACATAAGAAACTAGTAATTAAACTCATTAATACAAAACCAATTAAAAAGTGCAAAAGAATAAAAATAAAAAGTATTATACTAAACACTTGTCTTCACCAAGTGATGTAAGAGACTTAGGCAAACATGGCCTTTGATTGTCAAGAACTCTTACGATCAATCTTGGATCCCGAGACGACTCACACACTCTATGATGGACAATGGATGATGGTGGTGGATGATGGTGTTGTGATGGTGGTGGGTGGTGGATGAAGTGTGAGAGAGGTGGTGTGCCAAGGGATGAGTTGCAAGAGCTCCAAGCACTCCTATTTATAGGCTGAACAGAAGCCTGGACACGGCCCCGTGTCCATCCGAGTCTCTCTTTCTTCATGAATTGCAATTCGCAATTACAATAAATGCGTTCTGCAACAGTTGACCACGCCCCCGTGTCCGCTGAGCACGGCCCCGTGGTGGGCAGTAGAAGCTTCTATTAGTTTGTCTTTTCTGCTGACACTTGGGCACGCCCCCGTGCTCACTAAGCACGGGGCGTGTTCAGCCTTCTGTCTTCTTGTTAAGCTTTGGGAAGATGCTGTCGGGAGGTCGGGCATGCCACGTTTGTTCCTTTTATTGTATTTATGTTAGATTTAGCTGTATTTTTGCTTCTTTTGTTTATTTGAGCTCATTTAATCCTGAAAATACAAAAGGAAGACAAAAGCACACTTTTTCCAACATTAGTACTAAAGGGGTTAGTTTTATGCCACAATTGATGTGATTTATATGTTGCATTTTGTGCACATCAGCTTAGTTTTGTGCTCAACAAGACCAGTAACTTTAATTAAAACGCCCAGATACAGACCCTGAACACGGGGCCGTGTCCATATATTAGGTGTATAAAACTAAAAAAGTGTGCTAATGTTGGAAATAAACAAAAGAAGCAAAAATACACCTAAATCTAACATTAGTACTAAAAAAGGGTTAGTTTTGTGCACATCAGCTTCAACTGCCTGTTCAGTAGCTTTATCTTCTTCACTTTGTATAGAAATCTTTTCCTGAGCGACACTCTCACATTTCTTCTTTATCTGTTCTTTTGCTGCTCGTCTCTCCTTCAGCTTCTCCGATCTATCTGCAAAATAAAATTCAAAACTTTCAGGAGATAATACAGATTTTCCAATATTTATTTGTGTCTCTTCTTCATCATCACTATCAGATGATGATTGATCAAACACTTGAGTATTTTCTGAACTATCATCTGAAGAAATAAACTCTTCATCTTGGTTCTTCTCAACATCAGCAAACCCTTTCATCCATTCCTTCATCAAATCTGGTTCTTGAACTATCTGAGCAATTAACGCCACTGTCTTTGAATCAGGCGGAATGTATTTGTCCCAACTGAAACCTTCTGCCACTTTTTCATCATCTTGATCTATTATTCCAAAATAAGCTTTCTTATTTGCCTCTTCGATCATTTTAGCATGTGGTGTTTGAGGTTCTTTTTGTTTATATGGTTGTTGAGCAATTTGTTGATATATAGCTTTCCGATAATAATCATTATTCCCAAAAGGATTCTTTGCTTCACTTGCTTCTCGATTGGTACATTCCCTCTTGAAATGTCCTTTCTCCTTGCATCGAAAACAAGTGACTTTAGATTTATCAAAACCCAAAGTAGAAACATTTGCATCCCTAAAATCATCTCTTCATGTAATCATCTTAAACTTCTCTGCTCTCCTCAAAACACTTGCTAAACACCACTTAATGTCCATAAGTTTCAATTCCTCAGCATCGATCTGATCGTAATCCTCTTTTGTCAACATAGGATTTCCGATCCTTCCTGCAACCAATCCCTCATATGATTCTAGCACTCTAGCAAGCAATGCCATATGACCTTTAGCAACTTCTTTAGAAAAACCTTGACCATTCTGAAGATTCAAAGCAATATTGCAGTGTAGCACATGACCATTTGAGTTGTTTGAACTTTGAAACAGATGACTTGAGGTTGAAACATTTGGATTAACACTTGAGTAAGAAGAAAAACCACCGCTGCTCCTCGGACTTTGATTAAACGATCCAGATGAATTTTCAGCACTGAACGCAGTTTGAACTTTTGGACTTAATTCAACATCTTGAACACTCCCTTTGTAGTACATCTTGATATCTTGTTGACCACTAGGATTGTTCATCCTAGCAATCTTTTGCTGCTCAAGATCTTGTCCTTCAATCTTTTCAATAAATTGAGAAATTGTCAAGTCATCTTATTCTCCAGTGTTTTTCAATATTATCAAAAATGTACCCCATTCTTTCTGAGGTAAGGCATCAGCCAATTTGTCGACCCATTCTTCTCGTTCTTTATTTATTTCTAACAATGACATTGAACGAACTAAGTGACAATATCTTTCAATTAGTTTCTTGGTATTTTCACCCGGCAAACTCGTAAACAGATCAAATTCTTTCTTTAATAATGCCTTCTTATTCCTGATCATCTTTTCACTTCCCTCGAACTTAATTCGAAGAGCTTCCCAAATTGAACGCGAAGTATTGTCTTGTTGATGTAAAATGAATATGTCTTCTTTCACAGCTTGCTGGAGCAAACTAATCATCATCTTTTATGCTTTGTACATGTCTCGTTCTTTGTCCGACAACTCAGAAATTGATTTGATAACTCCCAAATATGTTCGAGGTTTGACATACTTCTTCTCTATACATTCCCAAGACCTCAAATGATTGGCTTGAACCCAGTTTTTGAATCGATCTTTCAAACCATAATACTCCTCAATGCCCATTAATTTCAGGGGTATTTGCAAAGTTCCTGTTTCGTTTTCCATGTTCATGCTTTGAGCAATAGCAGTTGGAGTACTCGGGGCAGTAGCAAATGCGTTATAAAACTCTTCTTCCATGATTCGGTAAACTTTTTCACAAAACAGTCTTTTCACACGAAATACAAAGTTCACACGAAATTAACTCTTCACGAGAAAACAACTTGGTGCGAAATAACCCTCTGGTGCGAAATGACCTGCAAAACAACTTCAAACAAAATAATTTCACACGAAATGAGGACTTTGGTACGAAATGGGTGATTTCGTACGGAATAGCTCACACGAAATACTGATTTCGTACGAAATAGATGATTTCGTACGAAATGACAAGCTGATTTCGTGCGAAATAATAAATCTGAAGTGATTTCGTGCAAAATAACCCAAACACAGTGATTTCGTGCGAAATCAAGTGTATTTTTCACGCGAAATAGCGACTTCAAACGAAATCAATTGCCTATTCTGTGCGAAATACTGCTGATGTCATCATGTCGATCTGATTTTTGTAAAATTGAACAGGTTTTTGGTTGATTTTAGATCTAATTCTTTCAAGGCTTTGTTAAAACACAGTTTCGCTTATGATGTGAGAAAATCAAGCCATTTTAACCGGGAAATTATGTTTGATTTTGAAAAGAAGGTGTAGAAATCGGAATTTCGAGCTAAATCTGTAAGAACTCTTCCTCCTGAGCTCTGATACCACTTGTAGGATCGTTTTACCGACCAAACGAGTCGTTCAGAAGAGTTTTTGTTCAATACGAAAGGCGGAAACAGACGTATCAAGTAGATTCAGCTAGAGATTCACTTTAATTATCTTTTATATTGATATAACAGCTTTTTACAGCGAGTAGACACTTCAGCAGCATTTCAGCTCTGGAATCGGAAAGTTACAAACGAAATCAGAATGGCACCTATATATAGGTGTTTGATTTCGTACGAAATAGCCATTATCTATTTTGTACGAAATAGTCTTGTCCTATTTCGTGCGAAATAGTCACCAACACTCATATCTTGTAATTCGTGCACTGATCTCTCTAATCTAATGCAGGACTCGATACAAGACGAAGTCGACAGATACATGCACTAACATATTTTTTGGTGTCTAATCCGCATATATATCACCATTGCTCTTGATTTTCTTGACTGTATATCTCTTAAATGTCAACATATACACGTGTGATTTAGTTTACGAATATTTTTCAATGCCGAGAACCTCGATCAGAGAGTAAAAAAGGCGTAAGGTTCACAATTGTGTAAAACTAAAATGGGATATACCGGGCAAGAATTCGAGTTACAGGAACAGGGGCCAATCCAACCACCCAAGAATGGAATCGTCGAGTGAAAACACTTGACAACCACCTAGAAGCAGCTTTTCTTGCCACCAGACCTTTCTCCATCAATTAGGAATCTGATGCCGTCACTTAACACATTCCTTAAATTGTAGCCATTTTTTGAGTGTTTATTTTTTGCTGTCTAATCCGCATATATATCACCATTGCTCTTGATTTGCTTGATTGTATATATCTTAAATGTCAACATATACACGTGTGATTTAGTTTACGAAGATTTTTCAATGCCGAGAACCTCGATCAGAGAGTAAAAAAGGCGTAAGGTTCACAATGGTGTAAAACTAAAATGGGATACACCGGGCTAGGATTCGAGTTACAGGAACAAGGGCCAAACTAACCACCCAAGAATGGAATCGTCGAGCGAAAACACTTGACAATCTCCTGGAAGCAGCTTTTCTTGCCACCAGACCTTTCTCCATCAATTAGGAATCTGATGCCGTCACTAAACACATTCCTTAAATTGTAGCCATTTTTTGAGTGTTTATTTTTTGCTGTCTAATCCGCATATATATCACCATTGCTCTTGATTTTCTTGACTGTATATCTCTTAAATGTCAACATATACACGTGTGTGATTTAGTTTACGAAGATTTTTCAATGCCGAGAACCTCGATTAGAGAGTAAAAAAGGCGTAAGGTTTACAATGGTGTAAAACTAAAATGGGATATACTGGGCAAGGATTCGAGTTACAGGAACAAGGGCCAAACCAACCACCCAAGAATGGAATCGTCGAGCGAAAACACTTGACAACCTCCTGGAAGCAGCTTTTCTTGCCACCAGACCTTTCTTCATCAATTAGGAATCTGATGCCGTCACTAAACACATTCCTTAAATTGTAGCCATTTTTTGAGTGTTTATTTTTGATGTCTAATCCACATATATATCACCATTGCTCTTGATTTTCTTGACTGTATATCTCTTAAATGTCAACATATACACGTGTGATTTAGTTTACGAAGATTTTTCAATGTCGAGAACCTCGATCAGAGAGTAAAAAAGGAGTTAGGTTCACAATGGTGTAAAACTAAAATGGGATATACCAGGCTAGGATTCGAGTTACAGGAACAAGGGCCAAACCAACCACCCAAGTGTAGGATCGAGATTCGATCAATACGAGTCAATCTAAGTCAAATATGAGGTTCTAGAAAGGCGGAAACAGACTAGTAGCCTTGAATCAGTGTTAGAATAGGAGTAGAAGAATAGAAATACACTTTAAATACGTTTTCCATTGATATTAGACGTTCTCGTACAGAGAGAAATGGACAGCAATTCAGTACACCAGATCTCCAGAAGTTACAAATGAAAAACCCAACACCTATTTATAGGCCATCCAATTCGCACCAAATAACACTTCAGTTTGCACGAGTTGGACTGCTTCACTTCGTGCGACCTGACTTGTTCAAGTCGTGCGACCTGGCCTCTAAACACATCAGTTCGTGCGAACTGGACATAAAACATATAAACTTTACATTTAAACCCCTAGACTGATGACGTAGGCGATAGACATTATGCACCAACAAACTCCCCCTTGGATATTGCCACAGTCTTCAGTCAGCCTGTCTTCAAAACTTTCTTCACAAAGACTTGAAAATCTCTTTTCTTTGCTTTGGCTTTCTTAGTAACGCTTTCCTGAGCTTTTCATTCTCTTTAGCAGCTCTCTGCTCTTCCTCAGCAAGTCTTTGTACACATGTAAATCTAGCAATTTTTTTCTTTCTCTTCGCGCTCCTTTCTCTCCTTTTCAGCTTTCAGAAACTCTTCCTTTTCAATCTTTCTCCACTTTGATAACCACATATTTTCAGAATTTATTCCTTTCTGAAAACATATCGTGGCAACTTTCTGAAACTGTAGAGCTTGATCCTTATCTTCTTTCTTGTAACCAATCTTGTTCACAAATAAACATTCAATATCCTTCACCAAGAAATTCACTATCCATATCGGATCGTAAAGATAAATATATCTAACTTCATTTTCAACTTTGTACGTGATCACTGCTTCGGTCGACATTTAACTATAAACCCAGCATATGAACCCTTTATGAAAATTATGTTCCATCTTCGGCAACGGAATATTCTTTATCACCCTGGGCTTCTTAATCTGCAGAATTGTTTCTTCAATGCCTGTAACAGGATCTGTCTTTTTGACTTTCTTCGGATAATGAGGCTTCCAGTGACGAAATCCTTTGAATGCTTCAAACTTCATCAAGCCCCATGTAGGCATATCGTGAACCCTGACTGGATAAGATAATGTTCTGACTTTGGGCAATTCTTCAACATCCCACCAAGGCAGAGACATTATATCTTGAATATACTCGAAGTATTGAACACCAGACTCTCTTCGAATTGCATAGGCGTTGACTTGTGGCAAATACCCCCAACTGATGATATCACCAAGAGAAACTTCTCTATCTCTTTTGTAATACTTCAGTGGTCTTTTGTACTTTCTCTCTGTATCCTTCCTGAACCATTTCTTTCTTTCTTCGCGTTGTTCATCTTTCGACATTTCATGAAAACTTTTATTCTTGACACTTTCTGCAACCTTTCTTCGCAGTTCATCTTCATTCGCTTGACTGAAAAATTCAGCAAGTGTTGGAAAGCTAGAAGTATCAACGTTAACGTTCTCAGACTGATCTTCATCACTCCAATCTTCTACTTCCACTTTGTCGTAGTTATTAGCATCTTCAAGGTATTTGTACTGATAATCTGGTTGCTGATTGATATCAAACTGATTCAACTCTTCTTCAAAATCGAAGTTAAACTCACTATCTTCAATATGTGTCATCTTGATGATCTCAGCTCTTGTGTACGTATGCAATATTTCACCTTCTTCTATATCGTGTTCAAGACATAGAATCAATCTTATACTTTGATCAACAATCTCATCATCTTTCTCAGCATCATCATGCTCCCCCTTTCCACTTGCATTCTCAGGTTCTTCGTTAGAATCATCATGAAGATATTCATCAATATTTTCTTCATTTGACGCTTCAGTTACTTTGATACCCGAAGTAACTTGATCATCATCATTATTGCCATCATCATCATCACTATGTACAGAATAAACATCATCTGCATCATCTTTCAAAATATCATCATCATCTTCTTCATCGTCATCAATCTCACCAGAAACTAAAATTATCAGACAAGGATCAAGAATAGACGATTCAACAACTTTTGATGGAACAATTGCCCTTTCAGTCACCTGGGCAACACCTTCAACTTGAACATCTTTACCCTTGTTTTTCATTTCAACTTCAATTTCAGCTTTATGTCTAGCTCTTACTTCTTCAAGTTCAATCTCTTCAAATCTTTGTTCAATTGGCTTTCCGATCATATTTTCCAACACTTTTTTCATCATATATGCTTCATGTTCCTTCTTAGCGTTATTGGCTTCTAATTCTTTATTTTTCAACTTAAAGTATTCATTCTGCTCATCTCTTCGAGCTTTTTCTTCTTCTAATTTAGCTATTCGAACTTTTAGCATATCAATGTCGGCTTGATCAGCGTCAATCTTTTTCAACAAAGATGAATTCTCTGATTCAACAGAGTTTACACGATCTTCCAACTTCTTTTTCTCAACTAACACCTCATCCACTTTCTTTTGCAACTCTTTCACAAGATCATCATTGACAAAACTAAAATCATCAAGCTTTTCAAGAACTGTACTCTCTGGAATATGTGGAAAATCTTTAAATCCAGACGATCCAGGAGTAGTCTGAACTAGTGGTTGTGTGGTTGGTGGTGTTTGTAGAATGTGTGGTGAAGTTATAAATGGTTGTTCATGAATCGGTAATGAAGTATGATGTTATGGTGATGATTGTGGTGTTTGTAATTGTTTTGGTGATGATTGTTGTGGTGGTGGTGATGGTTGATTATGTGGTGGTGATGGTTGTTGTGGTGGTGGAGAAGGTGGTTTAGATTGTGATTCTTGGATAGGTTTTGATTTCAGCTTGATTTTTAATTTTCGTACTGCTGGAGATACGACACGTTTTCTTGACGTAGATTTCTTCCTACCTCCAGAAGGTGGTGTTTATACACCCTGAACATGTCCTGGTGTTGGAATATACCGGTTCTAGCCAATTCTTGGTATACTTGGATAATCTGATCAACGTCTCGTTATCCATGTGATGCAATATCAATAGATCATTATGTTCATCTTTTACCAGATTCAGATAGGCATGATCAAGCATCATTTGCACAAATCTCGGATACACCCAACTTTTACTATCCGAAGTAATGTTATCTTTCATATAGTGGAAAACAATTCTTGAAAAATTGTATTTTTGTTCAACACCAACGCCATCACCATACACATCTGATAATCTTTCATCACATCATACCCACCTTTTCTGTGACTAAGTGCATGAATCACCGAGTGAATAAAGAACTTGTACGGCTTCGTAAAACATGCTTTCAGATAATTTGCTTTGTTCAATGGACCATTGTAACCCATTCTCAGCATACAACCTTTGTCCATCCTTTCTGGAAACCCTGTTGGCGAGTTTTCATCATCTGGAAAATCTAACACTTCTCGGATAAGCTGTTTTGTGATGACTATTTCTTTATCTTCACCATTAATACTAACAATTGAAGTTATCACATCATTCACGTCATCGTACACAACATTCTTCCAGAAATGAGCAATTTGAGATCTGAAAACTCTGTGCTGATTCGTTAACGCCTTTTGGATTGGTAAACGCTTCATGAATTCCAAAATATCTTTAAACATAACCATCTTCGGTAACGTCTCATCGTATACACAGCAAATATTGTGCGATGGATCAAACTGCACATTCGATGCCTGAAACATAAACATAAACAAACAAGTTAATCAATTTGCACAATTTCCAACACAACACAATCATTCACACGAACTGGCTTTATACGAAGTGGCCATTTCATGCGGTCTGGTATTTATGCGAAGTGATCATTCCAAACGAACTGGTTCAAGCGGACTGAACAGTTTCAAATGGTTTGGATTTCAAATGGACTGGCCATCTCAAACGATGTGAGATTCAAACTAGTTGGCCATCTCGTGCGGTCTGGAACATTCACACGATTTGGTCATCTCGTGCGGAGTGAGTCATCACTTCGTTTGAATCAACATAGATGAACAGTGATTTACAAGTTGATTAAAACATGTTTTTATGATGAAATTGAAGCCCTTTATCTGTTCTATATCAAATTCCGATCACATTGATGTGTTTTTTATTCGATTTAGTTCATTACATAACCCTAGATCTAGGTTCAAAGGTCCTGTTCTTCCGAGTTCATGCGATTTCGTTTGATTCAGTTCAAATAAGCAACAATCTCTACCTTTCCCATGTTATAAGTTGTCCAAACCAACTTATGAGATGATTCCGATCACATATTCACAAGATTTAGGCTTGAAATCGAAGGAATCAGACAAATCGCTTCAGATCGCTTGAAGGGTTTCTGTTTGGTGCGGAGTGACAAATGAAATGATGTTCACGCGATCTGGACTCCCCCTTAAATAGAGGATCCAGTTCGTGCGAAATAAACATTGAAGCGGTGTGAGGAGTTCGTGCGGACTGGCTAGTATTTGACACTTTTTGGCCAGTTCGCACGAGTTGATCACCTCGTGTGAGATTTCATTTTTTTCAAAATTTTTGAATTTTTTATTTTTTATTTTTTATTTTTTATTTAACTATTTACCAACACACTCAGTTAACCAAGTCCAAATTAATGACCCTGGTCAACTGTTTAGCCTGTCAAGTCTAAGTTAATGACCTTGGTTGACCAAATTCTGATCTTGCTGAACTTTTGAAACATGTTAACTTCAAATTAATGAACTTTTAAACATTTTGAGCAATTACCAACATTTTTCTCAAACTTTTTCTTATCCAACCCAAATGATCCAACTTGTTTAGCACTGTGAGACTTTGATCATCAGATCCCCAACGTCTGTTGTCGAAAATAAGATGAAATATCAAATCTTTTTGGTTGTTCAACATTTTGCTAAACAAACAGGAAATCTTTTTGGATTTTAAGAAACAGGTAACTGTACAAACATATTTACAGACATCTTTTTGTGAGTTCGTGTAAGAGGATCATATCAGTTTTGAGACATATCACCGACACCGTTGATCTTGATTTAACTTTAAATCTTAAAAAAATTCACTTCTGATTGTCAGTATTGTTGTCAACTTAAACTTCTAACACAAGTTTCAATTGATTCGAGATACGGATTAATGTTTTAAAGAACTTAAACTTATTCGCGTGTCCCACCTCAGAATATACTCCCGTATCAAAATTCCCTAGATTCAGTCTTACATGTGAGTATACCAATCTGATATCTGTGTTTTGGGTTAGTGCGAGACCTTGAGAGCTCAGGTATGAACTACCGTTCAGTCAAAGAGATGAAGGCTCGACTTTAGGTGTGTTCCCTTTAGGTAATCTTTTCTTCAACTGCAATTGATTCGTATCTTTCGATATTTTATCAATTTTTGTGCAGATGGTGAGCTATTAAAGCGCGTAAAGTATTATACTAGGTCTAGGCCATTGCTTCTGCAATATCAGAAGACCAGGTATAATACCACAGATATCAAACAGTATAAAGACCTAGTATCTCAGAATCAGGCAATTTCTCAAACAAGATTTCGAGGGTTACCCATATATTCGAGAGATGTTCCCCATGAGATAAGCAAGTATGATATTTAGGTTTATATCTCGAATTCAATCTACTATTTGTGTGAAGCCTACTGGCACATCATCAGTAAGACTTGTTTAAAATCATTTTGACTTTCCATTTCTTTAGCATGTTGTGATAGTCCACTGATGTACTATCATTTCCTCTTTTTCACATCAAAACTCATTTTGCCTTTTTTAATGTTTTTGTATTTTGAAATTTTGTCATGTATTTGTATTTTCTGCAAACTTTCGCCCCCTAAAATCAAAAACATATTTTTGTGTTTTTGGTTTTATCAAAAGTAGTAAAGAAAACTGTACAGAAAAACATGACAACTTGACGCATATCACTTCTGATCGCCGTCCTTCTCGGCCACACACTCAACCACCCTCCCAGAAAACAAATTCTTTAACCCGTTCAATTTCAAAAGATAATTAAATCTTGTTTTATCAAAGGGTTTTGTGTAAAAATCAGCTCTCTGATCATCGGTGTGTATATGATCAATTCGAATCAATTTCTTTTCGTAGCAATCGCGAATAAAATGATGTTGAATTTCAATATGTTTTGTTTTTTAGTGTTGCACCGGATTTTTAGTGATATTAATAGCTGCCTCATTCTCCACAAAAATTGGTGTGTCTAAGAATTACAAACCTTAGTTCCTCATTTGCTGTTGGATCCAGAGGATCTGAGAGCAACAGCTGGAAGCCAAAACGCATTCAGCCTCACAGGTTGAGAGAGCGACTGTAGTTTGTTTCTTACACTGCCAAGTAACAAGCCGAGTTCTGAATAACTGACACCCAGCATTTGTGGACTTTGCATTTAACTTACAGCACCCGAAGTCAGAGTCAGTGTAACCAGTTAGAGAAAAGTCACCGAATCGAGGATACCACAAGCCGGTGCTTGGGCAACCTTTAAGATACCATAAAATTCTCTTCACTATCACCATGTGTGATTGTCTCGGACTTGACTGATACCGGGCGCAGAGGCAAGTTGGATACATGATGTCCGGTCGTGATGCTGTGAGATACATTAGCGATCCTATGATTGACTGATATTGCATTTCATCCACTCTCTCACCACTTTCATCCGGACATATGCCATGATTTGTAGCCAGGGGGTTGCTGTGGGAGATGATTAGGACATATTGAACTTGTCCAACACATCATTCACATATTTGGTTTGGTGTATGAAGATTCCATTGGGCAGTTGTTCAACTTGAAGCCCTAGGAAGAACTTCATCTCCCCGATTGAACTCATTTCAAACTTCTTTTTCAAAACCTTCTCAAACTCTTTACACAAATCTTCATTCGTTGATCTGAATATTATATCATCCACGTATATCTGCACAATGAGTAGATGCCCTATAACCTCTTTTGGAAACAGGGTACTATCGACAGTCCCTCTGGTGAACCCGTTGGTCAACAGATGCTGGGAAAGCGTCTCGTACCAGGCTCTCGGGGCCTGGTGTATCCGTATAATGCCTTGTCGAGTAGATACACCTTGTCTTTATGTACTGGATCGGTAAAACCCGATAGTTGTCCGACGTACACTTCTTCTTTGATTTTTCCGTAAAGGAATGCAGATTTGACATCCAGTTGTAGACCTTGAATCCTTTCCATGATGCAAACGCCAAGAAGATTCTAATTGCCTCGAGTCGAGCAACGGGAGCATACACTTCAGTAAAGTCGATCCCTTCTTGCTGATTAAATCCTTAGACTACCAATCATGCTTTGTTTCTTACAATAACCCCTCTATCATCTCGCTTACATTTGAAGACCCACTTGGTCTTGATCAACTTCTGATCATCCGGGAGATCAACCAACCTCCACACTCCAAGCTTTTCAAATTGTTGTAGCTCCTCCTGCATTGCATTTACCCAACTTTCTTCGGTCAATGCTTCTTTATATGTTTTCGGCTCTACATGCGAGATAAAACATTTTAATGAGAAGTCTATTTGTAAAGGAGCTAGAGAAGCATAAAAACATGTAAGCCATTTGTTTATTTGTTCGTGGGTTTTCACTCCGCTTTGAAGGTCACCAATGATTTGCTCTGAAGGATGGTAAGATAACATTCTTGGCATGACTGTATCCGGTATGCTCACTTCCGATTGCAAATTTGTTATATTCTGATCACCCGTGTGACCAACAGCATTTGAAGTCTCAATATTTGGTTCCTCGTCATATGTGACAACTCGTATTTCGAACCTTTCTTTGTACTTTGATGTAACCTGTATGAACATTACGTGACTAGTTGACGTGTTTGATTGTAATGGAATATTATGTTTGGTTATGTTATGTGCTACGTGATTGTATGTGAATGTTATAAGTTTTGTTGCATGACACTTGTCCAATTGCACAAGCCCTCTTGGGCCGCAAACCGTGCCTCTACTCGCACACTTCTCTCTCGGTCCACTATGCTTGACTCGAGACCATGAGGGCAGCCCAGTGAAGGGTTCGGCCCACTTCTCACATGCGCATACACTAGGGGTGGTATTGGTTTTCTCTTAATCTTCTCATAACACAAAAACACAAACCCTAACCTCTCTAATCTCTCTCTCAGAACCGACGACAAGAACCTTCTTCGGATCGCAGTTCATCGCTCCATCTCGCCCCGACACTTGTAGTTCTACACACTTCCGGTTAGTGTCTTGTTCTGGTTTGGTTGTTTGATCATTGATGTGTGTTATTATGTGATATTTAGGGTTCCATGCTAGTAGGGTGATTGATGAAGTTATCAAAAACAGGAACACGTAAATGGTTATAATGTTAGTTTGTATTCTGCTTGGTGAATTAAGAACTTGCCAATTGTTAGAATAGATAAACCCGAATATGACTAGGGTTTTGACAATCAATATGTGCATGAGTATTTGGTAGTCTGGTAGTCATGTTAATTCGAGTTGCATGAAGATCATGGGATAAATGGTATGGCATGTTTGAACGGTTTTGTTGGGCGAATCTGATTAAGGAACAGTTGATTTCTTGATGTTTATGATGTAGGGTTTGCATGTTTAGGTCAAAATTAATAAAACTAATAATCCAACTGTTACTGTTCTTGATTGAGAATGATTAAGGTAATATGAATGTGCATGATTTCTGAATTTAATGCTGTTTAATCTAATTTGAAACTGCCAAAGTTGTTTACTGATGTTACGGAATTAATGAGCTACAAATAAGGAAGTTTGTTACGTCTCCTGGTTTCGACACGGGTTGCGAGTCGAGAACCCACAGTCTCGACTCGAGACCACATCCCAATCGCACAAGAACAGCAAGACACGAGACCATGATTGTGGGTCTTGTTGCGACTCGAGACCTGACTCGAGACCACCTGGTCTCGAGTGATGAATACATGACCCGAGACCCTTTAGTTGCGACTCGAGAACACCAAGTCCTCAACCCGAGACCACACTGTCTCGACTCGAGATCTCTAGTCTCAACTCGAGACCACATAATCACACATTCTACTTGGACTTTCACCGTTACGAGCCTAAGTAATTGGGCTGCACATTTGGTCCTTTTTGTTTACGTGATTACTACTGTTGAACTCGAATGTACTGTTAACTACCATGATTGTACGTGTATGCCATGATCAATACTTGTATGCAACTTGTTAGAATACGTGTAGAACATATACGTGCATTACTTGAACCTAGACCTGACTTATATGGTAACCATGTTAGGACGTGGTTGACCACTAGCAGCTCGATTGACCTTTTATTTATCTGCCGAGCAAACCAAGGTGAGTTCACACTCCTAAGGCATGGGATTCCCGGTGGGTTGGGAATGGGATTGAATAACTACGACAAAACTTGTACTTTCACCACTACTAGACTACTTACCACCGTCCTCGGATTGGGAAGGACGCCAGCGCTAAACCTACGTATACACTACGTACCACCATCCTCGGATAGGGAAGGACGCCAGCGCTAAACCTACGTATTCTCATACGTACCTCTGTCCTCGGATTGGGAAGGGCACCAACGCTAAACCTACGTATTCAATATGTACCTCTGTCCTCAGATTGGGAAGGACACCTAATTATACATCTAGTCTAGTGATTTACAACATGGGGTAGCCCCCACCATTTATGGTTTGGATATAAGGAAAGTTGATTTAACCTACTGTTGAAAGCAAACTCCTAGTTCTTGAGAAACTAATTTAAAACAAACGCCTCCTGTGAACTCGCTCAACTTTGTTGTTGACTCTCTGTTACATGCCTTGCAGGTCGTTAGGTATCTTTGGAGCTTGCATGGGAGTGGGAAGAGTCATTGTGGGACATGGACAGCTGTGTGCCATGCTAAACATTTGAAACATTTAAACTTATGATTTCGTTTTAAACATTATGCTTCCGCTGTGGTTGTAACAGTGGTTAACTAAGGGAGAGTTTCCCAAAAGTCATCCCCTGTTGCCCCTTTTTCTTGGTACTACCATTACGAGTTTTTGGTCATGCCTTTCGGATTAACGAATGCACCTGCGGTCTTCACGGATCTCATGAACCGAGTGTGCAAACCTTACCTGGATAAATTTGTCATAGTCTTCATCGACGACATCCTGATCTATTCTAAGAGTCAGGAGGAACACGAGCAACACCTGAGGCTTATTCTGGAACTCCTTCGAACAGACCAGTTGTATGCCAAATTTTCGAAATGTGACTTCTGGCTTCGCGAAGTCCACTTTCTAGGCCATGTGGTAAACGAGGATGGAATTCATGTGGATCCATCTAAGGTTGACTCGATCAAGAACTGGCCTGCACCCCGTACACCAACAGAAATCCGCCAATTCTTGGGTTTGGCAGGATATTACAGGAGGTTTATCAAGGATTTCTCAAAGATTGCACAACCTCTCACTTCACTGACCCAGAGATTCAAACCAAAAGGTTTAAAGTGAGAAACATAAAACTTAAGAAGGCACCACACACAGTAACTTTTGATCCTAAATTCTCAGGTATGAAGTGCAAGGACTCCAACTTAGAGAATTCAGAATCAAGTGTGGGTTTGGCAAGAAATGAAGTGGGGTATTTATTGATTTCGGGCGACCATTAAGATCGTACCTTATAAACGAGCCTCAATCTGGACCATACACATCTTACCCCCTGTTTTTCAATACTATGGGTGCCCAAAGATTGAAGAAATACCATTTGCAAGTGATTAAAACAGCTGGAACAGCTGGTAACAGCTGGGAAATCAGTTTTGCAACTCTGACATGCTCACACGGACCATGTAAGGTTCAAGGGGAGCTTACGCGGGCCGCCTGAGATCCCTGGTTCAACAACAAGTTTCTGAAATTGCAGTTTTGGTCCCTGCATGCTTCTAAGCCCCTTTCTGATGCGTTTGAGGCCCGTTAAACCACTTTTAAGGCTCTACAATGATGCCTAAACATTAGGGACATGAAACATGCTCAAGAACATGTCGTATGTCGGTTCGTTTGGTCGTACGGTCACGTTGTTCGACTAATTACGACGAAACATGAACGGACGCTAAAAACGATCCAAATTACGCGACGAATGGAATTTTATCATCCCGAACACTAAAATAAAATATTTTAACACTTACATAAATTTTTGGATGTCCGGATATATTCAGAAGGTAAGATACGTGCGAAAATGCAAACTTATGCACTTTTTGACGCTTTTAGTCCCTATTGATCAAATAAGTTTATTTTTGCGCACCAAACACCTATAAGCCTATATCTAAGCTATGTAAAGGATATTTAGGGCATGTTTAACTTATGATCATATTTTGGAAGGTTCAATACCATACGAATCGATAGACTTTTGCAGTTTGACGCAAATAGTCCCTCTAATGCGCAAACTTGCGCATATCATCGTTTAATAGCATCGAAGCCTTATCTCATCCTTATTAGGCATTCTTGGGAGCATTATTAAACATCACGATGCTTCGGGGTTGCTAAAAGGTCATTCAGAGGTATAATTAAACATATTGACACTTTCGACCCCTTAAACTTTGCAAAGTTGCGTGTAACGTCACTTAAAGGCATAAAACCTTAGACGGCCATTAATTGGTATTCCCGAGAGTAAAATCAAATATCATGAAGCTCCCGATTTTTTAAAAGGTCACTCAGAGGTAAGAATTAACATGTTGATGCTTTTAACCCTTTATTGCGCAAACTTTCAATTAATTACGCAAACGGCTACACTCGATCGACAAGTGGCCCATTTATGAATATAAATACCGTACGAGGTTATTTAGAAACTTATTTTAGGTATGTTAACACTTCTAGTCCTTTAATAATCAAAGTTTTTGATTTTTTTCGAAAAATTAGTCCCTTGAATTCAATGTTTGACTTCATTGGGGTTTATTACACGTGTCAATTCATCATTGGACGTGATTTTACGAGGTGTTACATCCTCACCCCCTTAAAAGAAATCTCGACCTCGAGATTTTATAAAACGATGGAAGTACTTTCTGACGTATCATGAACTTAACCTCCATAGCATATTTGGGGTCTCTCTAAGCACCCAAAGTGACCTTTATATTAGGTACATGTATCCTTTTGGAGCTTCTTAACCTGTCGATCCTTAATCGATACAGGTTGCTCATCATATCATAAATCTGCATATCATTATGTGATAATGTTTCTCGACTTATTGGTGAAACACATCCTTAAATCATTGGTATGTAATGCATTGCGAGCCCCGCCAAGCTCCTTAAATAGGTTTTAGCTTATAAGCTATTTGATCTTGATACATTCGATTCCCTCGAATGATTTTATATATCAGAACTTAATTAGCCTGATAAATTAAAAATTCTGTACACCCTTCTTAGGGTGATACCTTCAATTGAACCCTATTCCTTATTAAGAACTTAAGAGGGTTGCGACTTTTATCAATCCTTGATTTTTCCACCGATTACTGGCAACTTTCAGAAGATTATGGATTTGTTTGATCTTATTCGTTGTTTCCAATGCAACTTTCAGATCCTGATAATTGGACTAACCAATCTTTTGTTCTAACAATAGATGTTTAATATTCCATCTATACACGGTTTCCCAAGGAGCAACCTTGATACTTATATATTGACTATTTTAGAAAAGCTTATTTTAAGGTGAGATGGTCATTCCAACCACTGCTTAAAACTAATCTTAAGGAATAGCTAATCCTTATAGCTAGCCCAACAAATCGACGATCCTGGGCAGCTGATAGTGATTCTTAATTGCTGCCTAAGTAGGGTTGCGGTAATCAATGCATAAGCAAGATGAGCCGTCTTTCTTAATTGACTATACCGAATTCTCAAAATATTGAGTTAGGCTATATGAACCTCTATTTTAAAACTCACTTAATCAGGGTTTCGATTCTTCCAATGATGGTACTCGCCGTCTTGGAGATTTCATAATAATACAACCCTAAATGGGATATAAATCTTAACTCTACTTGCCTTTCAGGAGGTAAACAGGGTAGTCCTATGAGAAGATAATCAAGATACAAGGAGGTTACAGAGATTTTCCAAATCTCAGGCTCCAGTTCATCTATCATATTCTGTGTCAGATAAGTGACACATTTATGTTACGAGTCCACGAATTCCTTAATTGAAGACATTTACTTGGACAATTCCATTCTGGATATCTTCTTTGAATACCATTAGCTAACTTTAGTACCATATGACCATTGGAATATCCTTGCGGTTCCATGCATTTAACCTCCATACTGATCAGGCATGGAAGCAATCTATGGAACTTATTAAGATACGTCAATCCTCATGTGGCGCTTTTGTCATACCGTCTGGTATTCGCAATTGATAGAGATCAAAGAGATATCAACTACATATGCTGACGTACTACACCTAGAGAAAGGATGCTTCTAGAATTCTATGATTGAAGGTTTCTGACAGGAATAGAAGAAATGGTTCTTATGATTTCGCCTGCAAGTTTTACCTTACACTTAATATATGGGGTTCTTACAGGAGAATTTCTAAAAGTTTGCTAAGCTTATGGTCTTATGAGAGACTCAGCAGCACCTGAAACCAAACGTAACTCCTAGCAATAAAATCACAATAAGGGATTTATCTGGTGTCATTATTAATTTGAACTGCCTCTAATCATTCATCAGGAGAGTTAAACGCCTCCATTCTTAATCCTTTTAAACTTAGCTATAGAATCTTTGACAAATTTTAGGGCAGTCTTAGCTTTGACTGGATATTTCTTAATCTATATAACGTGAGTAGTTGAGGTAGATCCATAATGGATTTATAATAAGCAGGATTTGAAACCTTAATGTGCCCTCTTATTGCCGATGCTAACCACCAATAATTATTTGCATTAAGCTTAGATTTTTGGGTAAACTGAACAGGGCACTATTTCAATTAATGAGTTAAAGTTTGTAACATACTGCTGACAGTCTAGAACTTTTATGGTGAGAGTTAGAAAATTCTTATCCTATCTTTTTCCATATCGTGGAGCGGATAATAGGTTTTTCTAATAAGGTCCTTAAAACTTGGACCATCCCATATTGTATTAGAGGATCTTTCTTGTGGACTTCATTAATGTCCTCACTATTTTAAGGGTATTGCCATCGAATAACTATGATGCATACCTCACCGTGTCCTTTCCAGCATAACCGCTGATACACCTAATGGTTTCTACTTCATCCAACAATTTCCTGCAATCGATGGCCCCTTTTTACTATTGAAGTCTCTTGACTTCCAAGAGACGAAGTACTTTTAAGTAGATCCTAAAAAGGAATGGGGCTCCTTGCCATATATGATTTTGTTTAGTTTATTCTTCACATATGAAGTATGAATAAAGCTCTTCTTATGAGCAGCGACATGTATTTTAGAGCAAGCAGCATTCGGCTTCTTGAACCTTTTCATGATTTTTTTCTCATAGCCTTTCTAACAGTTGCGTTAATTACTGTTTTGGAGATTAACTCCATTAACATTGAGGTTCACATTTGATGCACCATTAACATTTGTCGCCTTTCTAGCATCGCGACTGTTGTTTGTCTTTTCTGAGTTTTCCATACTCGAAGCTTTGGTATTAAATACCAAATTCAACAAGTGCTTAGGCAATCCATACCATGGGTCTCCTTGAATTGTCAAAGGCTCACCATAAGGAGTCTTGATAACTACTTGCTTCTTATCACACACAATATGGGCTTGGTTACAAGACGACCAATCCATTCCTATCACTATATCTAGTCCCTCTATTTTAACGGAAACAAGGACAGCGGAAAAGAATGATTTCTAATGGATATAAAACATCCATCTAATATTGCTGAAACAGTCTCTGAGGTACCATCGGCCAATTCTACTTCATACTTAACACTTAGAGTTTTAACAGTGCAGATTTAATAATTTACTAAATCTGTTGTCTACGAAAGACTTATCTGCACCTGAATCAAACAATACTCTAGAATAAATGTCATTGATAAGGAAAGTTCCTATTGTGACATTGTCATCTTGAACGGCCTCTTGAGCATTCATTTGAAAGACTCCAGCTTTGGTCTTCTTAGCCTCTCCAGGCTTCTTGGTTTTATTTGGGCAATTAGTTTTGATGTGCCCTATTTCATTACAACCATAGCAGGTTGCGTCCTTTATGTCTTGGCACTCCAAAGTTTTGTGCTCTTCCTTATTACAGATTCCACAAGGCTTAGCTTGTGACTCTAAAGTGCATTTCCCTTTAGTCCCCTTCTTTGGGCAGCGGGTCTTTATGTGCCCCTTCTCGCCACAACCATAGCATGTGGCGTCCTTCAAGTCCTTGCATTCAAGAGTCTTGTGATCCATCTCCTTACAGATGCCACATCCCCTGGTCTGTTCACGGAAACATTTTCCGAAGTGCTGCTTCCCGCAGGTTTTACATTTGGGTTTTGCCTCATTTGGCTTGGACTAGTTTGAACCGGCCTTACCCTTTTTGTAACCCTTATTTGGGGTATTATCGCACTTTCGCTTATGATCCTTTAATACTCGATCCACGGCTTTGTTTACGGCTGTATCTAACATAGCCTGTAACTCGGTGCCCGTTAAGTTCAGTCTTGCATTATCATTCTGATCAACTGGATGATTGTGAGCTTCAGATGAGTCAGCCATGGTGAAGCTTTGAAGGCTACAGACCAAGTAGTAATAATTTGCTTAATTATACAGTGAATTGTCGAGTTTGATGATTAAATAGCCATGGTGCAAATAAACCATATAGGCCAATAGATAGTATTAAATTTATTTGATTATGTTTTGCCTAGGTTTTTAAATAAACCATCTTTGGCGTTTAAACGGAATCTAATCCTTCATTTTTATTAGACAGGGGACCTATGTCACAACTGCCAATGTCGTACAGACATTTTGTATGGCACAAGGGCTTATTCCCAAGGACTTTTTAATGACACAGAGGCCTTGTCACTAGGGAAATTTTAAAACATAATCAATGATCCTTTGGATTGGAAAATTTTCATAGTTCATTGCCTTTTTGGCAAGAAGTTATGAAATAAAACTATCTTTATCATGAATACATCGTAGGCGTACATCTTAAATAGATGTTTTGATGTATACATCATGTTCGACATTTATTAGCCATGATCCCTATTGATCATCTACGCTAAATAAGGGGGTTTGGAAATTTCCCATATAAAGATGACAAGTGTGATTTTATCGCATCACTGTTGTCAGGAGTGTTAACATGTTTTCAAATGTTAAAAAGGATCTGAATCTCTTTTAAACAGGTTTTTACCATCATAGCTAGGTCTTTAATGACATTCAAGCTAGGTTATACCTTTTAAGATTCTTTTTAATATATTTACTGGCAGAAAAGGAATGATATTTATTTTATTCGGGATTTTCATTATAATTATCCTAAATTTAATTAAAATATAACTATGGCACAAAAGGTCAAGTCACAAGGACAACTTTAAATTATAAACCATGATTTTATAGAATCAAGGTATTTAGGCTTGAACGTTGTTCATTGCCTTTTCTTGACAAGGAGTTGCAGGCTACGACTGTCTTTTGTCTTATATGACAAAGAATATGGCCCGTAGGCATTACATCCTTAATGGATGTTTAATTAATAAAATAAGAAAGGATTTCGGGAGAATCCAATATAAGGATGATTTATGCGATTTTTATCGAATCACATTTGCCAGGAGCGTTAACAGGTTTACAGATGTTAACGAGGATTTGAATCTTTTGAGTAGGTTTTACCATCTTGGCCTTGTCTGAAATGACATATAGGCTAGGTTATACCTTTAAGATTCTTTTTAATATTAACGCAGAGCAATTATAATTTGAGATGTTTTAGAACATATCATATATGTTAAAATTTCCAAAAGGGACTTCTCATGAAAGCCCTAAAATTACAACAATGCCCTAAATGGGTCTTTGAGTTGAAAGATATGTCCACACAGGGACTATGTAGAAGAGATGGGTCCTTATAGGGACTTAAAAGATAATAAATATTATGAAAAAGATTCTCTAATGCCTTCCTTGCTCCATTTTGATTCTCTCTTCTATGTTTACCGTACATGGTAGGGATACTGGAGACATTAGTAAAAAGAACATTTCAAATCAGGATTTCTTGCAGAAGCAGAAACAGAATCCATGGATTTAATGGTTAATGAAATGACATGGATCATGATTAGGTTTTGACTGGTATAGTCCAAGTCTGGAATTTCAAAATCTTGGGGATAAGAATATAGGGATTAATAGCATCCCCATGTATCATCTTCAATATGGGAGTCTCAGGGACCTCCTGGTATGGACTTCACTGGTACAGACTTTGAGATTTGAGCCTCAGGGACCTCTGGTATAGACTCTGTAGTCTGATTAAAATTTCAACTGGTTTTTAGGAATAGGTCCATATGGGTCTTTCCTTCAGCCGGTCGCACGCTTATCCTAGCCGTGGTATGAAGCTTGGCATTTCTTGGCTTCTGACGTGGAGAATTTTCCATCAACGGCTTCTTTGTCTGGCGACTTATTCAAAATATATAAAACTGAAAACAATGTATATATATAACAGGGATGAGATCATTCCTAGTTCAAGTCTAGACTCGGAAGTTCAAGGAATGTGCTACTGTGTCATTGAGATTAAACACAAAAAGGCTAGTGTTTAATTCACTCAATGTTGGCTCTGATACCAACCTGTCACACCCCGATATTTCCACGTATTACCGGTGGGGAGTACCGTGACGTAGTTGATATCATCATAGTCAAACAACACAATTTAATGCACATCGGAAGCAAAAGATGAATATATTACAAACCGATATAAAGTAATATCAAAGTATTACAAACGGAATGTAAAGGATCCACATGCGGATCAAATAAAAGATGATTGTTCAACAGATTTTAACATCTAAGCTTGCAAGACTCTTTATTGATGCTAGGAGTGGCCAGCCTATTCCGTCTAGTACCTGCACTTAACCTTTTTGGAAAATACGTCAGTTTACACTGGTAAATACAATTAACTGACTCATTTTGAAAACATTTATGAAAATTGATTTGAATGCACAAGGCACAAAATATTTTATAACTTGGGATAATTATTTATATATAAACTTGTAAAAGAATTACATGTTTGTTATACGTTCAGTAGCCCGGGTTGACACCGGGTTAAAGATTAATAGACACACCACATGATATAGTCCCGCGGCGAGTTATTCTCGAAACCGGCGGTTATACCTTTTTATTTATATATGCACTGGCGGGTGTATGCCTACACTCCGTGCTTAGGTCGTGGCCATTTCTATGAATGATGCAAAGGATATCCGGGACATGGTCATTAACCCCCCAAAGGCTTTAAGCAAACAAAACAATTTAAACGGGTCATTTCAATAAATTAACCTTCATACGATTAAAAATTCAATGCCCGACCAAGTGGTATTTTATATACCGTACCCCAAGCCCGTATAAGGGAAAATAAGTTAAAAGTATTTACCTAAGCAAATTTATACAATTTATCCCAACCGTATACAACCAAGCAAGTACAAGTAGCTTTTACTGGGCTCCTAAATCTGGAACGAAGGTTTTAATACCCTATTAGATTCCTAACGGGTCTTAATTAAGCCTATGCTTAGACCGATTAGTTTTAAAGGAGGATATACAGTTCAAACGCACGATTAAGCGAAGACCAGATTAGAATGTGGTTTAGACCCAACAAGTTTGTATACTTGTTTAATATGGGTAAACTAAACACATTCTGGATTTTGAGATAAAAATGATAAGGTTTGTTAGTGCATTTATGTCTATCGCCTCCGTCATCTTAAGATCGTAGCTGAAACTGTTTAAAACTAGCCTTACATTGTAATTTTAGATAGAAAAAAGGCAAGGTGGCATTATTGTAAATAAGGAGAATTCTCCTTATATCCTTTGCCTATAAATAGAAGTCTTAGGGCTTAGATTAGAAACTTTTTGACACTTTTGCCATTTGGAGACTTGAAGAGCTCTAGTGTTAGAGAGAGAAAGTAGAGAGAGAAAGGCAAAAGGTGATTCGAGGTGCTTGTACGATTTCATACGTTTTATAGAATCACAGATTGAGTACGTCTCGTGTGTTCGGTCACGCACGTTCACGGATTCCGCACGTCGAACGTGTCACTCGCAATCGTTACGGAAGTCTAAACCGGTCCTAACAAGTGGTATCAGAGCAGGAGCTCGATTGCACGGATCAATCGCACGAATTCGTACTGAAAAACGTCAGATTCAGAGTCAAATTCATCCAGATTTGTCAAAATTTCTTCACTTTTTCATATTCTACACGTTTTTACTGAAAAACGCAAAATTAAACGACTTTTTACGGTTAAAATCGGCTAAAATTTGGATATGTTGTGCGAATATACATGATCTAAAAGCCTACAAATTTTCAAATCTTAATTCCTAGCCATTTGTGAGAAATTTGATTTTTTGTGGTCGAAAAAAAGTTGTAAACATGCTTACTGTTGCTACTGATATTGTTCTTAGTGCTCACCGATCGGATGGCAATCCGATCGGATGACCATCCGAGTCAAATCTCCTGCATCATACTTTTCAATTCTTTAAAAAGTGTTGACTTTAGTTGACTGTTATCCGATCGGATAACAATCCCAGGCACTGCAACACGTTTAAAGGTGTTTGACTTTAGTTGACTTGCCACCCGCTTGGACAACAATCCGTGTCTAGTGTTTTCACTCATTAAAGTCAACTTTGTCAGCATTCAACTTGAGTCGTTAAGTCAAACACTGTTATCTTGACAGTCAAGCGGTGAGCATGTGAATCTTTTTACAGGTGTCAACTAGTATAGCCTTCATTCATAACCAAGGTCACGTGATTCTCTAAAGAATATATAGATTCATATTAAAGTTTGCATGTGAATTGTTCAAAGATGTCGGCCATTGTTAACTGCATGTGAATTGTCAGTCTGCATGTGTTGATTAAATTCATTGACACTTTCAATATGTTTGCTGTTCTAGAAGGTGTTCACCGGTCGGATGGCAATCCGACCGGATGACTATCCGACTCATATTGCACACATACTTGTTCATTAAATAGGGTTGACTTGTTTGACTGTTTATTTGTTCGGATTACTATCCGAGTTGACTTTAGTTAACCTATCCGAGCGGATTACTATCCGAGTTGACTTTAGTTGACCCATCCGAGCGGATAGCAATCCGAGTTGACTTTGGTTGACCCATCCGATCGGATTACTATCCGAGCGGACAGCAATCCGAGTCACTGCAACAAAATTTTTTTTGATAAAGGTGCTGTGCTTGTGACGAAGATTTACTTAATCGACGAACAATCTTGTGTTGACGAATCTTTAACTTGTTGACGAACACTTTAATCAAATTGCGGCCCAATCAGAATTAAATAGATTTATACACTTGTCGGCCACTATAATAGATTGCATGTGAAAATGAATAAAGTTTGATTTACTGTCATTAGTAATTCATGTGATATCATTGTTAAGTGCATGTGATGTTTAATTGCAAGTACAGTTTTCATGTGAAATATAAAAGACATTGTCGGCTTAGTGTATTCAGCGGCCCAATCAAGTTAGTGCATTCAAAGTTTGTTTGGCATTTCAAGACTCAATTAATTGTAATTGTCATTTTGCATGTGAATCTGACAGTTTGCATTATAGTTAATTGTTGTGGTCAATGAAGTCAACAAGCTAGCCGATCGGACAAGATATTTCTCATTTAGTGCCATACATTGAGAAGTTACCCGTTCGGACAGCAACCCCACCCGAACGGATAGCAACCTCATCCGAACAGACAGCAACCTCACCCGAACGAACAAGCGTTCTCACGCGATTATTTTCACTGCTAACTTGTGTTGACTCACTCGATCGGATACTCGTCCGTTTCAGTTGTTTGATATTCTTGTTGTAAATAATCATTGTTATTTGATTGTTTCTTGTGTTTTGATTTACGAGGTGTGAATATCGAGGAAATAAAATCATGGCTGAAATCAAGAAGAAAACTCGAGAAGAAATTCTGAGTGAGAAAACAGACAGAGAAATGAGAATGGTTGCGAACAGAATGAATGACATGCAAAGAGAATATGATGAAGCTGTCAGATACAAAAGATGGGATAAGAAAAAAGAGTGCTATGTCAATAGATATGGTGAACCTGTTGTTTCCAAGAAGGACATAGTTTTTGATGATGTTCTTCTAGTAATTCCTCGGGTCGGCGAATTTTATTCAAATGCTGTAAAAGACAAAAATTATGAGGAAAAGCTGGAAAAACTCATAAGAGAAGTCAAGATATCGAGTTTGGAGAAGAGAGACGAAGAGAGAATGGAGAAGAATATTGAGAGTTTGGTTGAAGAATTGAAGAAAGTTGCTGAGGAAGATGTGAAGGTATCTGTGGAAGTGAATGTAGAAGTTGTGAAAGAAGCTGTTACTGAAGAACAGCAGGTTGTAGAAGATGAGAAGAAAGATGAAAGTTTGATAGAAGAGAAGAATGAGAGTTTGAAGGTTGCTGGTGATGTTGGTGATGAAGTTGGTGTTGAAGGAAAACAGAGTAATGCTGATCAGAAGCAGACAGAAGCTGTAGCAAACACCGAGGTGCCAATCACTGAGGTAAATTCTGACTCTGAAATCAAAACTATTGAACAATGCAAGAAATGCATGGAAACGTGCAGTGCTTGTATTGAAAAAGACAAACAATTCAATAAAATTGAAAAAGTTTTCAAAAATAAATGTAAAGAAATGATAGAAAACGAGAAGATTTTGAAAGATAATGATGAAAAACTTTTGGAAAAATGTAAAAAGTTAGAAAAAGAAAATGAAGTTTTGAAAGAAAATGTTTTGAAAAAGACAGAAGAATGTGATCAAAAAGAAATTGTTTGTCAAGAAATGAAGAAAGAATATGATTCAATAAAATTGGCATATCACATTACAAAAGAATCATATGAAAAAGTGAAGGATGAAATGAAATTTGCACAATCAAGAATGAATTATCTTTCTGAAACAACTAAAGAGCTTAAACGTATGTATGAAATAAAACAAGGTGTTGTTAATTCCTATATTGAGGATGTTGCTAAGCTAAAGCGACAGATTGCTGATCTAGAACAGGATAATAACAAGTTAAAAAGTTATCACGTGTCGTCATATGTGCTTGAACGTATTTTCAATATAAAACCGGGAGATGGTGAGTCTGAGCAAAACAAGAAAGGCATTGGCTCAGAGTTTCATCAAGTTCCACCACCGGGAAAATTTGCATTTTATGATGATGAAAAGGTCGAAAAAGCTTTCAACATGGTAGATCAATTGTCAGAAAACATTGACATAACCTATTCCAAATCTGATGATTCTAGTGATTCAGAGGTGGTAGGTAAGGTCGTTGAAAGTGTGTTGAAAGAAGAATCAGTTGAAACAGGTAAATCTGAATCACAGGATGAAAATGAAGGTAATTTTCATGATGGATATCTGAAAGAATCAAAATCTGAGAAAAATTTGAATGAAGATTCAAAAGGATTAGTTTATACCATGATTGGATCGGAAAAATTATTCTTAGATGTTGTATTCCCGATTAAGAATGTGATTTCAGAAAAGGTTGATAAAGTTTTCAAAATGGTGGAGATTGAAAAATCTGAAATTTCAAAGTTTGCTGGTAAAGGTCACAAAACTTTTTATAACAAACCTGGTTTTAAGAAGAAAAACATGAAGGCTGGGTTAGGTTTTAAGAAGAAACAAAGTCGAAATAGAAATGAAATGCCAAATTATCAGGCAAAAACGAGTTTTATTCAAGGAAAAAGTTTAGAAGAAGAGAAAGAACTCCAAATTATACGACAGTCTAATGAAGAGTTCTGTGCTCAAAAGAAAAAACAACAACAACAGGTCAAAGATGTCTCAAAAAGGACATGTTTCAAATGTGATCAAATTGGTCATCTTGCTCGCAAGTGTCCAAATCTGAAACCTGTTGATGTTGAGACGAAAAAGAAGTATGTTTATGTTGAGAAACAGAAATCTGAAGTTGTGACTCAGAAGACAACCAAGTTTGATTCAAAGCAAACTTGGAAGCCAAAAATGTCAAAGACTGATTCACAACAAACATGGAAACCAGTGTCACCCAAATTAAGAACAACACAAAGTTGGATAAATACGGTTGATGCAACAAAACCAAACGAGTTTTGGAAACCAAAAGTTGTTGTTCAAAAAGAAAATGTTCAAAAAGATTCACATTTTTACAAACGAGGTACTCCGAAAGGTCAAACATGGAGTGTTAAGAAACAAACAACTTTGGCAAAAGATGAAAATGTTGAGATAAAAATTGAAAAAGTCTTTGATGAAAAAGATTTTCCGAAACTGCATGATACATATTGTGTTGAAATGCCTAAGGTCAAACAGACCTGGGCTAAATTGTTCAAGTAATTAAGTAGTCTGAATGTGCAGGTGCATCCGAAGAGAACTGAATATTGTGAAAATGGAATTCGGAGCAACCTGGCACAACAAGAGGAGAAGGCTGCTGAACCCTGTGTTGGTTAAAACAGGGAGTTTATTTGTTTTTATGTACATAAATAAACAATATTTCATAAACCCTAAAAATTGAAAAATTTGAAAAACCAAAAATATGTTTGTTTTTAAATTTGTAAAAAAAAATTCAAAAATATGTTGATTGAATATGCCGAAACCCTCACGGCTGAACAAACATGATTAATTTCACAAGATTGAAAAACGGTTTTCAAACTGTAAAATATCAATGTGTTGTATATCATGGGGGTACATTATTTTTCTGCAAATCAGTGCATGAGAAGCAGAAAATGGATGGCGAGACAAAGCTATCTACATCGGTTTGTCAAATTTTCTTTAAAATGGTTTTGAATTTTAGGGGGAGTAACATTATTGTCAGAAAATCCAAAAACATTAGAAAATTTGAAAATGATAAAAACATTAGAAAATTTGAAAATAACAAAAACATGATAAAATTCTGAAAAATGAGTTTTTGTGTAGAAAGAGGAAATGATAGTACATCAGTAGACAATCGCAGTACGCTAAAGAATTGGAAAGTTAATATGTGTTAAATGATCTCACCGTGGATGTGTCGGTAGATTTTTATACATTTAGTAAACTTTTTCGGGATATAAACCTAAATTCAAACTTGCTTATTTCGTGGGGAACACTACTTGGATATATAGGTAACCCCTGAAATCTCGTTTGAAAGGTCCCTCTTTCTGAGATACTAGGTCTTTATGCTTAGTGATATCTGGGGTATTATCCCGGGACTTCTGATTTTGCGAAAGCAATGGCCTAGTCCCCGGAGAATACTTTACGCTTGCTTGAAATATAGCCTACCCTCAGCATAAAATAATGAAACAATAAAATTGATAATCATTGCTGTTGTAAAAAAAGATCCTCTAAAGGGGACACACCTAAAGTCAAACCTGAGCTCTCTGCTGAACGGAAGTTCTGACCTGAGCTCTTATGGTTTCATAATTTATTCCCCTTACAGATATCATCTAGGTATACTCACCTGTAAGACTGAATATTGGGACCTAGATACGGGAGTATATTCAAGAGGTGGGACACATGAATAAGTTTAAGTTCTTAATACACCTAATTCGTATCCTGAATCAGTTGAAGTTTGTGTGAAAATTTAAGTGGATCAGTATATCGACAATCTAAGTGAATTGTTTAATTCTTAATGTGTAACTAAGCTCAACGGTACTTGTGACTTGTCAGAAACTGATATGATCCTCTAACGCGAACTCAAACAAAAATATTGTCTGTAAATATGTTTGTACATATTTCTTTACTGCTTTATATTTCAGAAAATACAAAAAGATTTTGATTTCACTTTATTTTCGACAACCGATGTCTGGGAAGCTGAGTTTCAAAATCTAAGTATGTTGATTGTGTTTCTGAAAATAAAACAAGTTCATTAATTTGAAACTTGAAATTTTTAAAAAATCAAAAATCAAAAACAGTTTGTGATATCTCCAAGGTCATTAAATTGGACTTGGATGATTAGCTGTGAGGGATTTGGATTCTTAATTGTTAAAATCAGATTAAAGAGCTATGTTCTAATCTTGGTCGCTTAATATTGCCAAATCAATGAAGTTTGTTGATAGGGGGAGAGTATCAAGTGAATCCTGGATATATTCATATTATTATATCTTAGTGCCAGGATCTTGATTTAGAAAGTTAATAGAGCCAGGATACGATTCCTGGACAATTGGTCAATCAAAACAATGTTACTTATAAATGTTTGAGAATTGCAGATTCCAGACTACGATCCCGATAGCCGAGTCTAAGGGGGAGTCTGAAGACGAGCTCAACGCAAGAGGAAGCGTGGATTCAAGGAACCAGGAAACTATCCTGAAGGAGCTTGTATACGGAAATCCAGGTGTCGATCCCAAAAGCTCGGAAGCTTGACGACAGGGGGAGCCTGAAGAGTCTACCGAAAGGAGGAACTGAAGCTGAAAAACAGATCCACGAGGATTCTGTTCAAGCTAGAGAGAAAGACCAGAAGCTACGAGTCTGACTAAAGATTTGAGATTGACTGCGGCAATATCCAAGGGGGAGTCTGTTAGTGCATTTATGTCTATCACCTCCGTCATCTTAAGATCGTAGCTGAAACTGTTTAAAACTAGTCTTACATTGTAATTTTAGATAGAAAAAAGGCAAGGTGGCATTATTGTAAATAAGGAGAATTCTCCTTATATCCTTTGCCTATAAATAGAAGTCTTAGGGCTTAGATTAGAAACTTTTTGACACTTTTGCCATTTGGAGACTTGAAGAGCTCTAGTGTTAGAGAGAGAAGCTAGAGAGAGAAAGTAGAGAGAGAAAGGCAAAAGGTGATTCGAGGTGCTTGTACGATTTCATACGTTTTATAGAATCACAGATTGAGTACGTCTCGTGTGTTCGGTCACGCACATTCATGGATTCCACACGTCGAACGTGTCACTCGCAATCGTTACGGAAGTCTAAACCGGTCCTAACAAGGTTTGACCCGTTTCGGTTAGTTTATGCAAACTAGTTACATAAACCGCACCGAACGCGTATAATGCGTAACGGGTAACCAGATGAGTCATGAACAGGTTTCCTAATTTAATATGCCTTAAATATGTTGTGATATCAGTAGGATATCTTCCATTATGCCCAAAACGAATTTAAACTCAAATTATGCCCCGTAAGGGTATTTTGGTCATTTTAAAGCTTATAAAAGAGTTTAAATATAAATCTGAGTTTCAGGCCTGATATAATCAGCAAAAATATTTAATTTAATAGGTTATATCAGTAGGGTATTGTATATATGTGAAATTTATTAATTATAACCAAACTATGCACCGAAGGGGCATTTTGGTAATTTCACGTAAGCTTAAAAAGTCAAAATTAGAATTCTGAGTTCAAAACTTTTGTTTACTATTTAATTATAAAAATTTACTTAAAACATCAGTAGGTATTAAGTCTTATATTTTTAAAATAATTTTAATACATACTATGCGTTTAAAACGCGTAAAAAGACGGTTTTAAGCGATTTCCGAGTTTTATAAGGAAAGCTGATATTTTTATCATTCCAGAAGGCTTAAAATATTTTATTTATCACATAAGATCACTAGAAAAAGGTTTGGTATCAAAATGATTTGTAAAACTCATTTTATAGGCCAAAAGGGCAAAACCGACAATTACCGAATCAATGCTATAACCCTATGTTATGCTCAGCCTAAAAATAAATAAAAATCTTCAAAAATCACAAAATATTATATTATATCATTGGGTAAAAAGTTTGGTATAAAAAAATTGGGTTTAGATAGGCTATACGCTAATTATGCCGTTTAATTAATAAAAAGCTTTTCCTTTACGCTAATGAGCATAACTCCTAATCTAAACCTCAAACTGATGTCAACTTTTTAGGATAAGTTTATAAATCAATAATGAAGGTTTCTATTCTTTTACATTTTCAAAAATACCGTTTTAAGGTTAAAAGGGCATAATGGTCAACATTTAGGCATATAACGGAAACATGCAATGAACTAGGATTTCTAAGGAACCAAGTTGTATAACCTCAGAGGGTTATACTAACCTATAATATGGTCCTAAAGGAATCCTAAGGCATATCTAAACCAAGCTAAATCGGGTCAGAACTGAAAGTCAAAGTAAAAGTCTACTTTTGCGACTTTCAATTCCGAACCGAGCCTATACTTAGAATTGTCGGGTTGAACATGCTTAGACATGTTCAACTAATATTTACCAAGTTATTAAAGTGAGAAAACTGATTTTATGGCTTCTATATTATTAGTTATGAATTTTATTTAAAACTAACCCGTTTGACTTTTATTTTAATTATTTTGACCCGACAATTTAACTAAGTAAACGTGGTAATTAGGAGGTGCCTTTTTAAGGGTTTAACACCTACCTAATTACGGTCACGTAGCCATGTTCGTTGCGAACAATAACTCAACCGTTTAAAATTCAAAGCGTTTATCGAAAACGCTTGACTTTTCGGCTATAAATGCTAAACAATTAAACTAAGCACGAAAGGACACTTACAAAGGGTCCAAGCAAGGAGGTTTTGATCATAAATTCTCAGGTATGAAGTGCAAGGACTCCAACTTAGAGAATTCAGAATCAAGTGTGGGTTTGGCAAGAAAAGAAGTGGGGTATTTATAGATTTTGGGTGACCGTTAAGATCGTTTCTTGATAAACGAGCCTCAATCTGGACCGTACACATCTTACCCCCTGTTTTTCAATACTATGGGTGCCCAAAGATTGAAGAAATACCATTTGCAAGTGATTAAAACAGCTGGAACAGCTGGTAACAACTGGGAAATCAGTTTTGCAACTCTGACATGCTCACACGGGCCGCGTAAGGCTCAAGGGGAGCTTACGCGGGCCGCCTGAGATCCCTGGTTCAGCAACAAGTTTCTGAAATTGCAGTTTTGGTCCCTGCATGCTTCTAAGCCCCATTCTGATGTGTTTGAGGCCCGTAAAACCATTTTTAAGGCTCTACAATGATGCCTAAACATGAGGGACATGAAAAATGCTCAAGAACATGTCGGATGTCGGTTCGTTTGATCGTACGGTCACGTTGTTCGACTAATTACGACGAAACACGAATGGACGCTAAAAACGATCCAAATTACGCGACGAATGGAATTTTATCATGTCGAACACTAAAATAAAATATTTTAATGCTTACATAAATTTTTGGATGTCCGGATATATTCAGAACGTAAGATACGCTCGAAAATGCAAACTTATGCACTTTTTGACGCTTTTAGTCCCTATTGATCAAATAAGTTTATTTTTGCGCACCAAACACCTCTAAGCCTATATCTAAGCTATGTAAAGGATATTTAGGGCATGTTTAACTTATGATCATATTCCAGAAGGTTCGATACCATACGAATCGATAGACTTTTGCAGTTTGACGCAATAGTCCCTCTAATGCACAAACTTGCGCATATCATCGTTTAATAGCATCGAAGCCTTATCTCATCCTTATTAGGAATTCTTGGGAGCAGTATTAAACATCACGATGCTTCGAGGTTGCTAAAAGGTCATTCAGAGGTATAATTAAACATATTGACACTTTCGACCCCTTAAACTTTGCAAAGTTGCGTGTAACGTCACTTAAAGGCATAAAACCTTAGACGGCCATTAATTGGCATTCCCGAGAGTAAAATCAAATATCATGAAGCTCCCGGTTTGTTAAAAGGTCACTCAAAGGTAAGAATTAAGATGTTGACGCTTTTAACCCTTTATTGCACAAACTTTCAATTAATTACGCAAATGGCTACACTCGATCGACAAGTGGCCCATTTATGAATATAAATACCGTACGAGGTCATTTAGAAACTTATTTTAGGTATGTTAACACTTCCTGTCCTTTAATAATCAAAGTTTTTGATTTTTTTCGAAAAATTAGTCCCTTGAATTCAAAGTTTGACTTCATTGGGGTTTATTACACGTGTCAATTCAATCATTGGACGTGATTTTACGAGGTGTTACAATAGGAGGACAATAGTGGTCCTGCTTCACAGTTGATAATCAAAATACACAATTCAAGTGTGTAAAGTACAAAACTCGAGCAATTTCATTTTTAAATTAGAGATAGATTGTTAGCTTTACAAAGTTGTAAAACAATGCACAGGTTTTGGTTAACCAAGGCCAAAACTGGATTTCTAGAAATATATGAACAGAGTACCAACCGATATATATGGGTTCAGTTTGGGTATCCGTTGTTCTCGGGTTGGGCCGAGATCTACTCACCTCTAAATGTGATTTATATATAATGGGTGGGGCTCTAGAGTGAACGCTGATGTATTTGTGAACTGAGTGAACAAATCATGACCATTATTCATTTACACTTGTGTATTGATAATCAACGGCTATGATTAGTTCACTAGTGTTCACAATCAAGAGGGTTGTTCACAAATGAACCTAACCCACTAATTATATATAAAAAAACCAACCATTCCTAATTCTCAATGTAATACCACATCTTTAATAAAATCAAATCATTATTACCTGAAAACCAACTCATTTAAAAAAAGACCAACCATTCCCTGTTGTAACCAATTTTTCGATTATCTATGTTACGGTACCAATATTGATACCGAGAAGATTAATATGGACCATTTTAACACCCTTGTAAAGTCCCACATCACCCATGGCCAGGAGAGATTCTTGGTGTCACACCCCAATCGATGGCGGAAATATCGAGGCGAGACGTAATAGATTGCTCAAAGACATCACAACACTAAATTATGATATACATTAAGATTCAAAATTTCATTTCCATATAATTGAATAACACATTACATTGTTCAAAAGGGAAATTACAACAATTGGGAATTTCATAACTAAAACATTGAAATGCATAAATAAATTTGGTGAGTATCTAAATCCACCCTAAGTAGTTTTCTTGTGATAGCATCATCAAACATTTCCTGTAACATGTATAAAATATCCGTCAACACAAATTATGTTGGTGAGCATACTAGTTTGGTTACATAGCATAAATAAGAATAAGTCTCAAATCCACATGTTTATGGAATACTAAATCATGTAACATACTACCAGGCAATAGACTAAATATCAATCCAAAATTTGGTACTAGCGTAACATTATCACCGAAGTAAGTAAGGCCACAAATAATAACTTAACAATGACCCACGAAATGGGCGGTGTGCTAATCCTACAATGTTATACATGTTAAGAGAGGCTTGCAAGGTTAGTGATAGATGTCTAAGCATATGTATAATGTAGCATGTAATCACAATTAGCATAATAAATAAGCATGTATATGGATTAAGAGTTTAAATAAGTTTGCATGTATATGTGTGTTTAGTTTGGATACATGTTGCAACCCAAATAATGTTTATAGCGTAAAAGGGTCAAGTATGAACTCAAGGTTTGCGAAGAATTTCCACAAAATATGAGTGAGCGGTTTGAAGGATGGAATCACCAAAGTCACCCTAAAAAGGTAAACAAAGGTGTATGAGTATGAGGATTTGAAGATTGAAAAGTACACATAATTTACGAGTATAATAATACATAAAACATATCTTGCTTAGACACTTATTTGGACACTATTATTAGTGCGTGTTTTTTCATGAGTGTTAAACACTCATTAGAAGTCTATAAATAAGGAATCTAAGACTAAGACATTTCCCACTTTAACACATAACATTCAACCATGGACTCGTTGATATTATGGTTTGGTTTTTGGAATAGGTATTACATATGATTTATTATATGTATAGTTAAATATTTGTCAAGCATTAGAGGTATGGTAATCCACTAACCTTAAGAGTTCCACCATTGCACAAAATCACCAACATAGTTGATGATTCGGATGGTCATGAATACAAGGAACAAAAATGCATAAGTAACTAGCTATTTTGCTAAGTAACCAAGTGAGGGATGGTGGAAGTTTAATTGTAGAACCAAGGTTCTCAACAACACCATTCATACCTTACACGAGTGCTTCCAACACTGCATAATTGGAGACTTGGTGTGGTTTCACTCACTTTGTTGTTTATGGGTTATTTAGAGACTTACAAGAACATAAAATATAGGCATATAAACATTAAGTTTCTAGAATTAAATGTTAAGACAAGTCTCTCAACCAGATGACGTATAACAAGCGATTTCTTGAGCTGAACCAGATGGTCTCGTATTTGTTCACTCCTCTTTATCGTCTCATTGAACATTACACCAGGGGTCTTCCGTCTGGTATCCAGGATTCCGTGATTAGCACTGTACCCGCAACATTGAAGGCTGCAATGGAATTGATATCCGAAACAGAGACTTTGACAAAGAGAAAAAGAAGGGCTCTCAACTGAACAAGCCCCAGTAGAAGAGCCAAAGACAACCAAGGTTGAATCATCTTCCCGTGTCAATACAAAACGAAAGCGTGATGGTAAAAACTACATTGTTGCCTCGACTAACCCAACTCCACAAGTTGTGCCTCTCCAAGCAATCCCACGTCGGAATAAGCTCCTCGTTCTCCGGCAAGGTTACTTATTCTCACGTCGGAGCTTGGTAACGGATTCCCCGTCTGGGCCTACGTGTCGAGGCTAACGATGTTCTTTTTTGTAGGAAGACTACGCCGATCCTTTACAACGTTGACGAGCTTCGTTGACTCTCCACCGGGATTCAGGGACTCGACAAAGATGATTGTTGATTGATTGTTCAAATAATTTAAGAATCCAAAACTTAACAGATCTGTCGATATGACATATTGGGAAATTTTGTTTGGAATAAACAAGGGGACGCGGGTTCGAACCCGGCCCCCGACTTGTTCACTGCACAGCATGTTTTTTTTTTTAATGAAGCCAATACATAATTGAACTCAGTAAAAACATAAATTAATTAAGAGTTAATTACATAGTTAGTCCCTGTGGTTTGCACAAAATAACATACTTAAGTACTAATAGTTTAAAATCACCTTCTAGGGTATTAACTTTTCATTTTGTAGCATTTGGAGGTATTAACTTCTAGGGTATTAACATAGTTAGTCCACGTGGTTTGCACAAAATATATTAGTACCTAAATAAAATCTGATTTTAAACCTACAAATAACGTTAATACCTCCAAACGTTAAAAAATGAAAAGTTAATACCTTAGAATGTGATTTTAAACTATTAGTACCTAAATATGTTACTTTGTGCAAACCATAAGGACTAACTATGTAATTAACTCATTAATTAAAGAGTGGGTTTATCAACGGGTTAGACACATGTCCCATCAGTAGGGACGTGTGCGCACAAACAAGAGGTCTCCGGTTTGATCCGGCCAGACCCCGTTTTTAATGTTTTTTTAATATCCTTCTTTTATACTTTAAACATTAAAGTCAAAACATAACAGTAAATAAGAATTTATTTATAACTATTTTTTTATTAAAGTCAATTATCACAGTAAATAGGAATTGATTTATAACTAATTTCTTTTTTATTAAAGTCAACTATAACAGTAAATAGGAATTGATTTACAATTAATTTCTTTTTATAACATATATAAATATTAAAAAGGTTAATTTATAAATTTAAATTAAACATGAATTGAAACAGGATTGAAGGAGTTGAATCGATCTGAAACTGAAGCATTCAATCATCGATAAAGGAAGATTGAAATCTCCCAATTACCCTTCTGCGTATTAAAAGTTTGGGTGAAATACAGATTTAATCCCTTTAAAATGGATTACACATTCTTGTACATGGTGGTTCATAACTTGTAAGCATAGTAAAATTACCATAAAGGTAGAAAACCTAGTTTCTTTAATAAGGTAGTATAGATATAGATATAGATTTTAATAAATGGGTTATTACTTAATAATTTTACATTGGGTTGTAAGTAAAAGCTTAGCTAGTAAAATAAATAAATTCGTAGACGTAGTTTTTTTTCTTGTTCCTACCCTAAGGGGAGTGGGGGTGGTCCATGATGGACACTCCATCATGCGTGGCCAGGTTTAGCACACCGCCGCCATCAACTTCATCACTCGTGAAAAAAAAAAACGCGTTGTAATTTGCACAGTTTGGTTGTTGCTTGTTGATGATTTTGACCGTTTGCTTGTTGATCGTTGTTTATTGCATGGAGATATGCCGGAAATCATGTAGATAAGGTGCTCCAAGTTCGCCGGAGATATGTCGGAAAACATGGAGGTTTTGAGGAAGGTGAAGGGTGCTGGTTATTGTCTTAAAAGTTTTTGTTTTTTGCACACAAACAGCCCCTCCACTTTGATTATGTTTTAAATAATTTTAAAACATTGTATTCCTTTGTGTTTATGTTTAGTAAAAAGGCAGTTTTAGTTCCTTGTTAAAACTTATAAACTTTGTAAATCTTTTTTTATAACTTTTATTTATTACTTTTATAAATTTTTTATCAAAAATAATTTAAAAATAAAAAATAAAAAAGGTTGTGAGTGATGGAATTCCATCACTAGTGATGACCACCGCCACTAAAAAATGCTTGTGAGTGATAGAATAGTGGTTGCTGACATGGCGGAACATGATTGGATGTTTGTGAGTGATGGAATTTCATCACTTGTGACCACCCCCACTCCCCTAATATACAGCAGCCGTTAACCTGCAATGAACGTCGCACCTGCCGGAACAGCAACCGTTAATCAACAATGGAGCCATGAGTACCCGTCAGACGGTGGCCGGAGTTCCGCCGTTGCTTGCCGTCCCCGAAACGTCGAACTGCCATCCCCATTTTCCTGATAGTGTTTCGATGCCGTCCCCAAATTCCCGGAAACATTTGGGGAACGTCCCCATTTCCGTCCCCAGAACAGGTATTCATAGTTTTTGGGGTCTTGGCGCTGTTTATAAAATTTTCCTTTCAAACAAAAAAAAAAGGTATTCATAGTCCCAAGCCGTCCCCGTACTACATAGTGCACCACGTTTCAATACCTTTTAGGGTAAATTACACTTTTCGTCCTTTATGTTTGTACTGGGATTGCAAGGGATAGCCTTTAACTTCAATAATTACAGTCACAATCCTTTATTTGCAAAACACATTACACTCTACGTCCTTTGTCCCTAAGTAAGTTAAAATTTTCAGTTAAGTTTTTTCACTTAAGGGTATTATGGTCAATTCATCATTTTATTTAAATGTCTAATAATTAATCATTCAATAACTAATGGACCCCACCTTTTTTTATTTAAATATAATAACTTAACCCCAACCCCACCCCACCCCCACCCCCACCCCCACCCTGTATTCGCCACTTTAACCCACGCCCACCCTCATCGTCGTTTCTATGTCACCGGCAAAGCACCGTCTCCGACGTCACACCAAGAATTTATCTAATTCTATGCTCAGTTCTGCAAAATGATTTAAAAGGACCTCATTTCTTGACTCAATGAAAAGGATATTTGAAGAATTCATATCACAAAGGAAAAGCAAGATTCTTCATGACTTACTTAACAACATGATCACAGTTCACATCAGAAAGAAATCAAATACGAATGAAATTTCTAGAATCAAATGCAATCTCTGGAATCATCTACAAAACAAATCAAAATTGTATAACAATTGTTTTCAAACTACAAGTGAGATTGTACACACTTATATCTTTGAAGATACCAGAATTAAAGATTTCAACAGATCAAATCCCCTAACCCTATGTCCCTAACCCCAAATCCAACAGATTTTACCATAATTAAAGATTTCAACAGATCAAATCCCTTCATCTTTGCTACAACACTACAAACACCTACAATTCAACAAGCTCTGTGCGTATTTTCAAAGAAGAGGAAGATGAGCACTGGCGAGGGGAGGAGAACGGCGAAGTAGGTCGTCGGAGTTTGATGAAGGAGATGATAGACGGCGGAGTAGGTCGGAATTTGCTGAAGGAGATGATAGGGGGGGAGGGGTTGGCACGTGGGTGCGGCAAGAATGAGGGCTATTTCTCCGGAGAAGAAAGGGGGCAGTGGGGCACTGGGGTTGGTGGTCAAACACACACATACATAGATATATTTAATAATTATTTATTTTATTTTTTTGTTTTATTTATTAGACTTTTAAATAAAAGGATGAATTGACTAGAATACCCTTAAGTGAAAAAACTTAACGGAAAATTTCAACTTAGTTAGAGATAAAGGACGTAGAGTGTAATGTGTTTTGCAAATAAAGGATTGTGACTGTAATTATTGAAGTTAAAGGCTATCTGTTGCAATCGAGTACAAACATAACATAAAGGAGGGAAAGTGTAATTTACCCTACCTTTTATTATGCACCTTAACATATCAAATCTGTTTAAACCCCACAACTTTCAATTTCCACTTCATATAACTATCTAAACCACCACCATCTGTTACTCAACTTGTTCCTTATTCTGCTTACAATCCATCCAATGGAATCGTTTCCCGACATTTTAATATGGCTAGCTCCATACTTTCTATCCATTGCTGCATTTGTCATCCTTTTGGAGCAAATCAGTTACTTGAAAAAGAAACGTTCGGTTCCTGGTCCGAATTTGGTGTTGCCGTTCTTTGGCAATGTGATTTCGCTTGCCCGGAATCCTACGTCGTTTTGGGAGGTTCAGTCCGCGATGGCTAAATCCTCAGACGTCGGATTCTCGGTTAACTATATAATCGGCAGATTCATCGTCTTCATTCGCTCATCTGAGCTTTCGCGTAAAGTATTTGCGAATGTCCGCCCGCCACCCATTCGGCCGAAAACTATTCGGCGAGCGTAACATTCTTTACATGATGGGGCAACACAAGGACTTACGATGTCGCATTGCTCCTAACTTTACTCCCAAAGCTCTTTCAACTTACATTGAGCTTCAACAACACACGATCCTCAAGCACATGAAATCATGGATGCAGTTTCCAGAATCCAACACAAAGCCTTTTCCTCTGCGGTTTCTCTGCCGCGATATGAATTTAGAAACGAGTCAGAATGTTTTTGTTGGACCGTATTTGAGTAACGAGTCCCGTAAGCGATTCGAAGTGGAATATAATTTATTCGCGGCCGGGTTGACAGCATTACCGATTGATTTTCCGGGATTTGCTTTTAGAAACGCCAGAGTAGCGGTGTCTAGACTTGTCGAGACGCTCACGGTTTGTGTCGAGAACAGTAAGTCGAAAATGAAGTCTGGCGAGGAGCCAACTTGTTTAGTTGATTTCTGGATACGTGGGGCCGAAGCCGAACAAGCACGTGAGAAACAACCACTTCACACCAGCAGTACCGAGATCGCGGGTCACCTATTTGATTTCCTCTTCGCCTCACAAGACGCTTCAACCGCGTCGCTTCTTTGGGCTGTGACGTTACTCGATTCACATCCGGAGGTTTTGGAGAGGGTTAGGAAAGAAGTCGCGGGTTTTTGGTCACCAGAATCCGATAAGTTAATCACCGCGGATCAGCTTAGGGAAATGCGGTACATGGAGGCGGTGGCGAAGGAGGTGATCAGGTACCGAGCACCGGCAGCCATGATTCCACATGTTGCCGGTGAAGACTTCCCGTTAACGGACAGGTACACGATTCCCAAGGGGGCGATCGTTTTCCCATCCGTGTTTGAATCTTCATTCCAAGGGTTTGTTGACCCATATCGGTTTGACCCGGACCGGTTTATGGAGGACCGACAAGAGGATCGGGTTTACAAGAAAAACTACTTGTCATTTGGAGTCGGGGCCCACCAATGTGTGGGTAAAAGATACGCTATCAATCATTTGGTTCTCTTTATCGCGATGTTCACCTCATTGTTTGATTTCAAGAGATATCGATCTGATGGTTGTGATGAGATCGAGTATCTCCCCGCCATCTATCCACGCGACGGTTGCAAAGTTGTAGTGTCAGTTAGATAGATGTCCCTCTTAAGTATAAAAACATGTTGTGTTTGTGTTGGATAATAAGGTTAACAGATGTGATCATCGGGTAGTTAACCGTGAATAACGCTAGCTATTCTATATCTAGCCCTTGCTCTGGGTTTCTAAACATCCATGGGCCTTTTTCAAAATCGCCTTGATACTTAGTGATAAAATAAATAAATAAATAAATAAATAAACTGAATTAATAAGATGTAAACAAATAACCTAAAATCAATGTGGTTATCTCAGTGTTCTTGCACCCGTTTGTCTAATTATTTTCTGCTTGGTTAATCCAAGTCTAAACCCAATT
>JARYGA010012780.1:0-43634 GCA_030545235.1 Helianthus tuberosus | reverse complement strand
AAGCATATCACGAAGTTGAAAAATTGAAAGTCGAGCGTTAAAGTTTAAGTGGACAAACATATTGGCAATCGCATAGACCAGTTTGATTAGGCTCGTACTGAAAAGTGTTCCTTAGTCTGCCTGAGAACGAATTTTGATCCCATTGCAATTGTAATTGTATATTATGGTAGTTGTTTATATTTTGAGTTTTTTATTTGTTTTAATTCTTAAAACTAAAAAAAATTCAAAAATTCAAAAATACAAAAATACAAAAATACAAAAATAGTGTCTTGCTTTTCTATAAAACCAAAAATCCAAAAATAGAGTGTTTATTTGTTTTCTTAAAAATTAAAAATATAACCGTTCTTGAAGATTTGACTGATCATCAAAAGTTGAAAGAATTTAAATTGTGAAATCTGAGTATAAGTACTTGGTTGTACCTAGTGTTCATATGGTACTCTCCCTGTTGCATAAGAAATGTTTGCTTATGAGTTTGTGAGCATGTGCAGAATTTGATTTCAATCAAGAACAGGGGTTGATGAAGACTGAAATGCTGTTAGTTGCTGAAGAAGCCTGAAGCAGCACAACAACAAGATGTACCTGAGTCGGAAGAACCAGATACGAGACACCGTCTGACAGTGAAAGTGCATTTGAAGAAGTACTGTGAACCTGCTTGAAAGAAAAAGATTGAAGAAGAAAAGAGTTGTTGAGAATCCTCCTCTCACATTCTTTTTAACAAGATTTTCAAGCAAAGCTGATCGAGATCCTGATATGAAGCTAACCACAAGAGCTGAAGAAAAGAGACCCAGTGTTGAGAGTTCAGAAGTCAAGAACTTCCACAACATCTGCAGCATAGCGACAACCATAGACTTCGTTGAAGACGTTGTTGAATTCATGCTATGAAGACAATTTGATGGCATCAGTCTAGGGGGAGATTGTTAGGCCCTAAAGTGTGAGACTGACGCATCAAATTAACACAACGGGTTATGGTTACGAACTGGGCCTTACCGGGTTAGTTTATATTAGGTTGTGGACCTTTATAGGTCACTTGGGCCAAGCTTTAGGCCATGTGGGCCAAGCAGGCCCAAGGGGAGCCCATGTAGGGAATTGGGCTTGAGTTAGTATATAAACAAGTTTTTAACTTGTTTTAGGGTTTGAACTTTTGGAACTTCATTGTTACAATTCCTAGAGAAAGCTAGAGAGGGAGGCGATTTGTGAGCACTTGTACTAGACGGTTTTGCTATTTGATAGTAATAGAATCGTGTGCAAGTGTTGAAAGTGATTCGGTGTGTTATTCATATTCGGTTCGTACTTTCATATTTCTTCGGTTTATTCTTGAATCACATCAAGTTTGGATTCCGCACAAACTTGGTGTTGTTTGATATCATTGAAAGATCCGGTTCAACGGGACTTACACGAATATTTTCTGTGGGTTTAGTGATTAATGCTAATGCAAATTTTGAACACTTATCACAGATTCCTATTTTCGAGAAAGAACATTTGTTTTCTATAAAAGCCTTTTTAGGAAGAGTTGCATATGACATTTCTTTGACATGCTAATAGGACATTTTGAGATCACTAAAAGGGCGACATTTTAAGGTGGGGAGAGTGATAGCGGTTATGATGATAAAAGTTTTTCTTACAAATAGATAGAAAATGGTAAAAAGGTGAAATTTACCTATCAACCATCTTTCCAGTTAGTTTCAATAGAGAGCAAAAGGGTTAAATGACTCATACCGTTTCAACAGTAATTTGATTATTTACGTCAGATTAGGATGACGCAATAACCTGTTCAAACTCAGATCATCATTCATGACTATATATTTTTGTGTGGTCGACAAAGAAATAAACGCATTCACATTTAATTATAAAAAAAAAACTATAGAAGAACCTGATTGTAGTGACCCAACATTTGTGACAGTGATTCGGCAATTCGGTACTTGATTGGTTGAAGTTTTGGTTGCTGGTATCCATTATCTTCAAATCGATAGCCTTGGTGAAGGACAGAATACAATCGATGAACTATAAATACAGATAAAAATCAGTAATCTCACATTTTATTCTTTGACGCAAAGGTAAACCCAACAACATGCCATAAAAGAGCATGTGAAAAGTTTAACCATCATCATTTTTACAGTTCAGTGAACTAAAATTAAAAATTAAAAATCCATAAAATATCAAAGAGCAGGGTCAAGATGATTACTTTTACCCATTAGCAATAGGACCAAGCACCAATAGGAACCAAGTCCAAGGAATCATTTAAACCTTCTACTTAATCTCGCTTCACCTGCAAATGATATTATACCAATTAAGCATTAAAAATAATTTAACACTGACTCATGAAACAAACAAACCTTTAACGAAGAATCCGAACGCTTTGATGGGAGATAACCAGCTTCAACGTCAAGAGATTTTACCATCATTCCTTCACATGAGGAATGGAAAGCTTCTTCTAAAAACAGGTTCATTTTAGTCACTGTGGATTTGGGCATGATAGGCTAAAAACATAAATAAATAAAAAATTTAAAAATCCAAAAAATTCAAAAGAATCCAAAAAATCAAAAAAATCAAAAAAATATATTATATGACCCATATTGCGAATCGCATCCCTTTTGACCCATTTGATTTGTTCCATCTTTATACAATATTTAAATGTTTACCCACTTGATCCACTAAAGATAAACATAAACTCGATCACCCATGCTTTTGGTAAAAACAGTTGAAACTGTTGTCCTTTCGGGATTGTTTAACCATTCACAAAACCCCTAAACACCTATCTATTGAACACGAATCATAGCCGCTGACCACTTGATAACACTGTAGCTTTTAACAGCTCGATAAGGTCCAGAAACCACCCGAAACATTGCTCCGTATTTCAATCGTCGGATGTCAATATTTAGCGACCACCGCGGCTCCATCCTGGTTGCCCACTGCCACCTTTTACAACAAAATATGTATGATATTAGATTATACCTATCATGCTTGGTGGTTTTAAAAGCAAACTCTTTCGACTCAAAGGGCAAAGGACCAGAGGCAATTGTAAAAAGAGGTTTGGAAAATCCTAATTGATGAACACAATGGTGAAAGTGAAATTTTCTAAATCCAAAAATAAAATAAATAACGAATCCAAAGCATAATTTACACCGAAGATTATCACAATAAATAACGGGATCTACCAAAGGGTGTCGCCTTTGTGCTCGGGGGTCTTTGTAAACGGTGCTACATAGAACAAAAACACAATCTGATTAACACAGCTTTGATACACATTCAGAACAAACAAAAGCTAATCCTTCATCAAATTTCAAAAAAAAAAAAAAAAAAAAAAACCTCAAAGAGAACCAAAAAAATCATCACAAATTAAAAAGCCTAGCTTTAAAGTAATCAACATACAAATAATTTTTTAAACATTTTGATTAGTGTCACTATTGAAGTAATGAGAGATATCCAACCATTTAGGATGAAGCATAACAATTCAGAAACTAATAAAGTAAACATGAGGAAATAATTTAGGATATCCAACCATTTAGGATGAAGCATGACAAGTGTAAGAAGTCATCCCCGGACCAATGCTACCACGAAACCTCCTACAAAAGTACAAATGATGAGAATAGTTGTATGAATTTTCCAACCTAAAATATAAAATATTTTATTAGTTTTGGGAGGAAATAATTTTATAAACAGCCCCTTGATTGTATAGTTACAAATTAGAAAATTATACGATTTTTATAAAAGAAAATATGTACTCAAAGCAATGTTAATAAAACACAAAAATTAAATATAACTTTAATTTTTGTAGGATTCCATGTACGTGTAATGTGAGCCATCCTGTTATGTGGAGGACCTAAAAATTAAAATCACATTGATTAGGCTTCCATACCTGTACGCATAAATAAAATCATAACAGTAGTATTTACATTTAGAAGACTTGTAAATGCTCTTTTTTAAAACCTCCTAAATCCTTTTTATTAGAAAAAGTTAGATTATTACTTAAATAATAAATAAATATGTTCAAAGAAGAAGCTAGCAGCAAAACATACCACCCAAGGTGTTCGTCTTGTAAGATTAAATATTTATTTATTTATTTTTAATCTAGTAGCCATCATTATCATTTATATAATATTGATCAAAATATATTAAAATCTATAATAAATTAGTTGGTAATTGTTGATGGGCCAGACTACCCTAATTAACTAATTGGGTTTCCCCTTGGGTGTATATAAGGAAATTATTAGAGAGGGATTAGGGTTAGACATTCATAACATCAACACTAAAATCGCCCCTCCTCTCTCTCCATTACTACGAGTTCTTCAACCCTAAAGAACTCGGTACTACCATCAAGAAGATACATCCTAAAGGGGAACCAGACCAATCTGACGAACATGACGTCTACTTCCCTCTCTCGTGTGGTGACTGGCTAATCAGGTACACACCTCTTATTCTATTGTTCATGATTGAATTTACATCATTAGGGTTTATGTTTTACCCATATTCTACTGATATAATCAACATGTGGTATCAGAGCGTATGTTGATTATATCAATTCAATCAAGGATATCAATGAATTGAACTATAGGAATTAATCAAAACACTAAGATTGTATTTTTCCAGATTTGCGATTTATGATCTGGATATTGATTTGAAAATTAAATCAATCAAAATTACCTTTTGTTTGATGGTGACTAAATCGTTTTTTATGAGAATAATCGCCCAGAACATTACTAGTTCCCACTACTTATTAATTAATTTCTTTATGTGGCTTTGAAATTTGAAAGTATAATTAATTCAATGAATTGCTTTCTGTATTAAACTTCACATGAATATTTAATTGAAGTTATGTGTTCTTGCAATTGACTCCATAAATTCATATTTTAATCCACGTTTAAATTGAAATTCATGGAATGGATGAAATTTCTCATTCAAATTTTAAATCAATTATTATATTGAGATTTCATTTATTTTATTTAGTTGTATTGATATGAATGTTTGTTATAATATCACCTACTTTTGTGATAGATCATATTTTGATTATATTTCATAAATTTGTGTAACTTTATCTCCAAGTTTCGAATAAAATATAATTTTAATTATAATCGAATAATTAACTTGGATAGATACACATAAGATATTTTGAAATTATAATCAAATCCCTTAAAATTAGCTGATTCAAACTTATCACAATAACAGCTGTTAACAGTGGACTCGAGACCATCAGATCTCGACTCGAGACCACAAGGTCTTGACTCGAAATCATAAGGGTTCTCAAAACTTTACGAATCGAGACAACAGTCTCGACTCGAGACCACTGAGGTTTCGACTAAGGGTCTTAAATCTTCGCGACTCGAGACCATAAGGTTATAACTCGAGACCATAAGATTGCGACTCGAGACCTCATAACTGACTCGAGATCTCATAACTCAGTCGAGACCTGACTCGAGACTTGACTCGAGACCTCACTCGAGATCTCATAACTGAGTCGAGATCTCACTCGAAACCTCATTATTTTAGGCTGTTTAATGTGAACTAAAATTTAGCTATTAAATAATTGGTTTTGTAATTAGATAATTAATCAGAATCAAATAGTGTTTTACAAAACCAAAATGACTTAACTTAGGTGAGCTTCTGATGTATCACTTCTGGCCAAAGCTGATTTGATACATCTATTTATTGCTCAAGTATAATAAAAGCCATGTTAAGTATGCACTACAAACGTGAATGTCTTAATTTCTGGCCAAAGCTGATTTAATTCATTCATGTATAGCATTCTTAACAAGTGCATAACTAAAGTGATTGTCTCATTTCTGGCCAAAGCTGATTTGTCACGATTACTTTGCACACATGCTTAAATGATTACACTTCTGGCCAAAGCTGATTTGTCTTCGTTTAAGTAGAATTTTAACTAATCTATTATTTTGATGTTAGTAATAGACATATCACAACCTCTTCATATAATGATCCTCATATTAATGATCCTTCATTAATCTTATGATCATTTCGTCTGCCTTATTTTAAGTACCCATAACTTTACTCACTGTAATTTTCTTCTATAAATCTATATCTCATCCACTCTAATTCCTAAACCTAAAGTTTTTGCTTTATTTAAAGATTCTATAAGATTAGCTCTTAAATTAAATCTTTGATTATCTTTTAAGACATGATAATCCTACTGCTTTCTTCTGATAAAGATACTACAGAAGAAAATTAGAGCATGATGAATAGGATAAATCTAACATGATGTCTCTTATGATAATCAAGAACTCTCTAACACAAATGATATCACTAAAAGGTTATTCCAGATTAAGTTTTTCCTTAAACTAATCTATTATTGTGGAATAATCACAAGAACTCCAAAGTTGCATGCCTTCATTTAAAATTATAAACTATAACGTTAAGTAGTATACGTGAATACATAATAATGTACAATACCATGACCCATAAAGTTAAGGGTTTATGCATGGAAATAAGTACATTACATACTAAGTTTTTCGCTTGTACAATTTGATGCCTTATAAATCAACTATAACACTTAAAAGTACCAAAGTATAATGAGTTTGTTGATAAGCAACATATGTACAAAGAAATAAATGTTTGAAGCTGGAAAATAAGTTGTTACTCACCGTACATTCACTTAAAACTTTAGAAGAGGATTGTTCTAAGGTCCATAGATAAATTACAAGAAAAAATTCCAACTTTAAGGTTCTTCAAGGGAAAATCTCACTGCATAATTATGCCATTAGACTAGGCATGAGCAACGAGACTATCCATTATTCAAAGGAACAGTTGGATATGTTAATTAGGTAGTCACTTACTAATGATATTTAAGTCTGTTAATTTTAATATTTCAATTAACACATGATTAGTTGACTCTAGTTCCATACGTTTCCTTACCAGAACTCGACAAATAACTAACTTGAGAGTTAGTGACAAAATTAAATGTTAACGCTATAAGAACCATAATAAGCAGTCTTCTAACAAAGTTATTCGATACCTTACAAATTCTGAATATTAATCAGAATATAGTATCATAATTAAGCTATGATATGAAGGTTGTGAGGTTTGCATAACCAACATGAAGTCACACTTACCTTAAACTCTCATTTTATTTGTTCTAAATATCTGGATAGAAACATTACTAAGATGAAACTAGATAATACCTTACATTTTCACAACTTTTGTCATCATGCAAATGAGAATTTGACAAAAGTAAAATGAGACTTATAAATTTCATCCATTATAACCAAAATTCATGAGAAATCATGACATGGTTAATGAGGATGATTTTTTATCTAATCTCATTCTAAGTGATTTTAAATCATGACGTTACAGCCCTAAATATTACTTGGCTTAAGGAATAAGTATGGGTCCATCATAAGTTATATTTCATTAACATTCGTGGAACTTATTCCAAAATGGAATATTCAGACATAATTCATTTATCAATTAAAGACTATCTGCTTGTATCTAAATTAGTCTCATATGGCCCACGGTCTTAGAAGAAATCCATTCATATATGTACTTAATAAGATTTCTATTACATGTGTCCCTGAGTTTTCTTATGATATCTGGACATTAAAGAAATCAAATAAAGTCTTACATATATATGATAGGTTCCCACGTCACGTACCTCATTGAAACTTCTCTTGTAGCATTTATAGAGATATCAAAGATCAGTGGGAGCATTCAGTGTCTTAATAATAACTTGCAATAGTTGCAAGAGGTGGGGGAGTGAAAATTTTACATTGCCTAAATTTACACCTCTTGTACAAGACACCGCTCCATCACAACACTGTTCCATTAAAACTTGCCTCCTTAAAATCTAATGCTACTCTTACAAAAGTTTCATTGTTCCTTAATTGTGGGCACACTTAGATTTCTTACCTAAACTAACATAATCCTCAACAAGAGAAATCACAACGACTAACGTCATTAATTTGTTTTTCTCTATTAGAATTTTTTGGTCGTTACGTATTGACCCTAAGCATGCTGAGTTCCTAAAGATTTCTAAGGTCAGTGGGAGTAGTCAAAGTCCTTATCATGACTTGCAAGGAATACAAGAGGCGGGGGGAAGAGTGTCATTAAATTTCACTCCGAATTTAACTCCGATTACACCTCTTGTACACCATACTGCACCAACTCTTACAAACTTAGAATACTGAAAATGATAGCAACCTAACCAAGAGCTAATCCATAAATTGAAATTTCTAATAAACCTAATAATCAACTCAGGAGGCCATCTAGGTTTAAAAGCCTACTAACTTTGATGATTACATAACCTCCCTACTGAAGTTGAAGTGGATTTTGGAAATGTTTACTGATCCTATCTCTTCAAATTAAGCCATTAGTGTCAATCAATCCTCTGAATGGAATAAAACTGTTTTCTAGTAAAACTGATTTTAGTGTTCGTATAACGTTTGAGATTTGATTGAATTACCTAAGAGTGTTCATAACTAAACCAAATCCTAATATAAGCGTTAAGATACAAAGAAACATGATTGATTGTCAAAGGTTGTACTCAGGAAGAGATAAATTATTAAAGAATCTTTCTTACATATCTAACAAAGATTTCTTTGAGGATCATCACTGTTCTGGTAACTTATAATAGTTTTGAGCTGCATTAGATGAACATTAAAAACAATTTTCCCTAACAATTGGATGACACATTTACATGTTCATAAAGCAACCTGAAAGTTCTAAACTTAAGGTTAAAGAACACTTTATTTGTAAGCCAATAAAATCCATGTATGGGTTAATGCAAACATCATAATGTGATGAAATCTTAACATAATTATTTTCATCAACAATCAAGTGGATTAATGTACCTACCTCAAAATGAGTGGGAGCAACTAAATTAAACTTGTCTATATAGATGATATTCTTTTGACATGTATATGTTACATAAGTCAAAGCATTGTTAACACAAACTTTGATATAATAGATCTCAGAGATATCTCTTACATGATAGATATCATAACATGCCAAGATAGACCTAATGGGATATTAGTTTCGTTCCATAAGTTTAACCTTAAATGGGTCCTTACATATGTAACAAACATTAATGCTCTCATTTAGAGGATAATAGGATAAACGAGATTATTTACTTACGCTTCATTAATTAGAAGCCTTATGTAAGTTCAAGTCTATACTCGTTTAGATATTACTCACATTGCAACACACTAGATATGTCTAGATAAACGTGAAGCATCTAATAGAGTATTACAATATCTTTAAAGGAAACGGGAGGCTATAATTTAAAGAAGAAGTGAGAACTCAAACCGGTTGATTACTTTAACTTTGTAATATTCAAAGATGAATATATATATATATATATATATAATTTCGGGTATATCTTTATGTCAGCAAACAAAACCTATCTCATGGAGGAGTCATAATGGACTGATATCAACAACCTAAGTTATAACAACATAATATAGTCACTAAATGTTGTTGGAAATTTATCAGTGGACTCATAAGTTTATTAACTCCATATAATTAATGTTTTGAAGACTTAGTGTGATAAAGTCAGCTACCATGACTCCTTGAATAGTAACAGTTCAAGAGGTGCTGCATTAAATTTCGATACACAATTAATTATTCGTTTATGAACGAATTGAGGAAACTAAATATTTGTATCGAATACATTCGTGATATGCTTAAGGATCCTATAACTGAATGTCTATTACCCATAAGTCTTATTAAGAGAGCTCATAAAAGAGACGGGTTTTAATTGATGACCATGTACAACTGCATATCGTACTATGAATGACTAACTATTAATTAATTTTCCTCATCAGTTTGATTTTGTATGTCTCTTACATATGTTCTGCCGGTGTAATGACATATAGACAACTATAAATACAAATCAAACGTTAAAGGGCTTACTTATTTTGATCATAACTGTTAGGTTTTAAATTGAGGATGTAGTATGATTAATGGGGGTCCTGAGTCGAATAATGATTCAACGGCTGTATTTCTCTGCTACGGTTCTTGGTTTAAAGCTAAAATGAGTATTAACTTCTGATCAGACTTATCTAATACTCATGATAAATGATTATTCGGCTAAGTGGGAGAATGTAAGATTAAATATTTATTTATTTATATTTAATCTAGTAGCCATCATTATCATTTATATAATATTGATCAAAATATATTAAAATCAATAATAAATTAGTTGGTAATTGTTGATGGGCCAGACTACCCTAATTAACTAATTGGGTTTCCCCTTGGGTGTATATAAGGAGATTATTAGAGAGGGATTAGGGTTAGACATTCATAACATCAACACTAAAATCGCCCCTCCTCTCTCTCCATTACTACGAGTTCTTCAACCCTAAAGAACTCGGTACTACCATCAAGAAGATACATCCTAAAGGGGAACCAGACCAATCTGACGAACATGACGTCTACTTCCCTCTCTGGTGTGGTGACTGGCTAATCGGGTACACACCTCCTATTCTATTGTTCATGATTGAATTTACATCATTAGGGTTTATGTTTTACCCATATTCTACTGATATAATCAACACGTCTATGCCCACTCAAAACCTTTAAACACTTTCCAGTTTGGCAGTCAAATTATTTTAACAGTATGATCACCACTGTCAAATCCAAAAAATGAGTGAGTTCAAATATTTTAAAAATATAGAGATAACATCTTATAAGATAACAAAGACAACCAAGAACATACTGAGTAGAAGCAAGAATTTTCCCATCCGAACTAAATGATGCTGCAAAAGTCGACCTCGGTGAAGGCATTAATGAACAATATTTGGCTGATAACCACCCCAAAGACTCGGTTTCCACCCTATACAAGCAATCAAATTGAAACATCATACAATTGCTTTTACATATTTTAATTTACACCAAATAAACAACTTAGAGGTGACAAAATAAGCGGGTCGGGACTTGCATAACAGGTCAAAATCATGTAATTTTTTGTGGGGGTCAAAAACTTCGGGACTCATTCACCTATAAAGATAAAATACAACCCAAATGGACTCATTCATAAGCAAACGGGTCAAATTTGCCACCTTTAAGACATATATATGACAGTATGAGCAACATAAATAAAACTTTGGGATCTACGTAAGTACTAAGTACCATGAAAGAAGTTCACGCCTTGAATCCCTTGCACTTTCACTGTTCGGCTTAACATATCTTCTATGGTTGAGATCAAAATTTCTACCCCTATGCCTTCTCGGCACATGCTTTTTTATTCTTGGAGCTATCTCTCTCTTGGTGAACATTTGAAACACATTTCTACTACTGAAAAATTAACCAGTTAGACGCCTAGAATACAACAAATCTCATCACAGCATAATTGTAGTAGCTTTCAACATTAAGAAAACAATTCACTTGTTTCAAAGCTACAACATACAGTATGATAACATACAAATCAGTGATTACAAAGATCTAGCTCAATTTCTAAGAAACAAAATCCAAAAAACAACATACTTCCCTTAACCTCATGAAACAAAACCGAATCGGACTACTAAACTGTATAATTCACACGTCACACAATCAAGTATCCGGTTAAAACACCAAAATTCAGCATCAATCAATCGAGATTCCTAAATTTTATATTAAGAAACTGAATCTTCAAATTATAAAACAAAATCATATCAACTAATATACTGCAGTAACTCTCATAGCCTTAAATTGATACTATAAACAATTCGTTCATCTTCAAATAATATCATACACTATCAAAATAACAAAATTGAACCTAATCACACACACACAACCTAATTTCTCTAATCGATCGCAAATATATCGTGATCCTACTAATCATCTCAGATCTGATCATCCTAACTAATAATCATGAACAAAATATTGACCTAATCAACGAAACAGCTAAAATCATCCATATATTTGTATATAACAGATTCATAACTAAAAACCAGCAAGGAAAAAAAACGGAAATGATACCTGGGGTATGGAACCAAATTGGTCTGAAACTCGTTCACATTGACATTCAGTGCTCCATCAAATCGAAGCGATGCGGTCAAAGAAGAAATGACCTGTAACAACAGAAAACTATCAATAACACACTTCCTTGCAAAAACACAAACTGAAACAGATTCAATTCCATTCAGGCATTTCATCAAATACCTGAGAGACAAGCCTGTTCAGGTCGGTATAAGTTGGCCTCTCGATATCAGGCGACTTACGACAGATATAGTAAATAGCTTCGTTATCAAGAAGTAACAAAAACCCTAATTGCTCAAAAGATGAAACGATTATTAACAACAAAAACACAAATGGAGAAGTAACCATTTAGGAAGAATAAATAGAATTGAAAAATGATTTGGTATTAGGAAAGATTAAACATACCTGATGCTTGAATCGACACTTGAGATTCCACATATCTTTGGACGGATTCAAATCATCAATGAAACTGAGTGACAAAGATGGTGGTTCACCGCCGGATTTCTTGCCGTTTGACGGATCTCCTCCGGCCTCTGTCTCTCTAAAATCAGGCTTTCTCTTTGTCTCTCCCTCTACATACTTCTCTGTTTGTGTGTATTTGTTTGTAGAGAAATGAAGAAAAAGGCTTTTAAAAGTAAAAAAACATGGAGCCAAATGCTAAGGTTTTTCAAAATTCAAAAGATGGAGTCAATTTATCCTAATAATAAAATCAGATTATATAATTTAAATAGATTTTTATATGTATAAATATTGAAAACAAATTTATGACATCAGCATGTACACATGGCATAGCTTAGGAGTTGACACATAGCCAGTTTTACATCAGCTCAAAGTCTCTTATTATAGATAGTATAGATTTTAGTGAAAATCACCAAACTAGACACTTTTACCAATAAAATTAATAAAATGGATGAGATTGTGCCAAAATAGACGTATCCAAAGAAGGACCAACATGGACACAACAATTAGGACCGCTAGCATCAGCTGGCACCGAAACTCATGGCGAAGTACACTAGGGTCCACCTAACAGCCACACAGCCATTAACATGTAGCACCAGTGTCTGAGAATATCAGCCGGCGAATCCTAAGATTAGCCGACGAAAAATAAAGTCGTTAGATGTGCGCACATGTGTCCGTCGGCTGAGTATTAGCCGTCCGTCAGCTGAGTACTAGCCGACCTAACCTCCAATGGGTAAATACCAGCCGATCATTCCCTCGTCCTTCCTTTTTTTTGCCATGTATCGGAGCCATTAACCCAACCGTATATCAGCTTACAACTACCTATCTTCAATTCTGATCGTCTATCATTAAGCCGCTACCCATGGACTATACATTAGTCGGCTGGTACTAACTACACCCCTTGAGCTACCCCTAGGTGTTCTGGTCGACTAGTTAGTAGCCGACACTGTTACTTTAAAAAAATTACAAATCAATCGAAGTACAGTTTGACTTGACCGTTAGACAAAAAGACGTTTTTGAGTGTCTACAAGCACCACAAGCACAAGATTTTCTTCTTGCTATACCTATAGATGGGTTAGGCCAGCATATGTCGCCCATGGAGTACCGTATTATCCTTAAGTATCGCCTCACGATTCCTTTATTTCTAGTTGATGAGATATGTCTGTTTGTCATAAGGCGTGTTTGGATTCTTTTGGGGAGCATGCAATTCATGGTAGAGAGCTCCCGGGATTCAAATACCGACATGATTTGGTTAGAGATGTTCTTTTTGACATATTCAGGCGTATTGGTATTTTTGCTAAGAAAGAGGCACCCGTTACTTTCTTAACTGACCCATTGGAAGGGAGATCTACTCTTCGACCAGCCGACATTTTGGTCTTTAGATGGGTACGAGGAAAACATGCATGCATGGATTTAATAGGGGTTTCCCCTCTTGTGGGCTTAGGGGGTAGTGCTTTCATGGTGGGTCAAGCTGCTCTAAAGGCTGCTTCGGGTAAAGTGACCGAACACGAGAAAACGTACCTTAACAACCAGCACGTGTTTATCCCATTTGCTTTTGATACTTTTGGTTTCCTGACGCAAGAGGTTGTGGACCTACTTAGTCGAGTTCAAAGGGTCATGCATAGTAATGCTATGACCCTGAGATCTATGGATATAGTTTTTAAGGACTTAGTTTTGCTATTAAAAAATGGTAGCGTGTAACACCCCAAATTTCGTATGTCATATTTTAATGTTATAATCGAAATATTTTGACGGAAATAAATGGTAAATATAGATTTTTACCATTTTGAAAGTTTTATAAATAATAGTAAGTTTAAAACCCTTTTTATGTAAATGAAGTTAACCAAAGGAAAGTAACCAAGTTAGTATGGAAATTACTAATATGAACATACTCTAAAAGATGAAGGGCTAAATGTGTAAATGAGGGTTATAATTTGATAAAAAAAATGGTCAGGGTTTTCCCTGGGGTATGTGCGAACGAGAGAGGGAGAGAGCCAGAGGAAATCAAAACCCTAACATCCTAAAATCCATCAAATTGAAAGGGAAAATGAAGGTTAATCGAATGCATGAGCCAAGAACTTTGATTACCTAAGTGAATTTGATATCAAGTAAGTTTAATTTTATGTTTTTGGTAAAGTTTGATAAAGTGGGTTGTGGAAGTTGTGATTATGTATGGAATTAAACATGTTTGCTAGATGATATGAACAATTAGGAATGTAAATTATACTTGAATCTGATATGTTGATGAACTTGGGGTAAAAACCCACTTGAATGTCATGAAATGATTGAAGATTTGTGAAACCCTTTAGGCTAATTAGTATGATGTTGATGATTGAAGCAATATGTTGATGAAATTTTTACGAATAATTGATTTAGAACTATATGTTCATGGTTAAGATGGTAAATTGTGGAATTAGGGATGTTTATGTTAATCAATGAATGAATTATGTAAATTGTGCTTAAGATGCTTGTACATTATGCTAAACTAACGATACGCACACAACGTGTTTGATGAAATGCCTAAGTTGGTTTAGTTATGGTTTTATATGAATACTTGATAAGTTGATGTAACACGTTTATGATAAAGACGTATGTGATTAGTAGACATCATAATATACGGTAAAGAATATGAAAGCAATAAAAGCTAAGTATATGAAATTATGATGTATAGGAACAAAGAAAGAAAAAGGAACAAGTCTATCCAAGGCACGAGAAACGCAAGACCCCGGTAAGTTCATATGAACTTCATTCTCTTTATATGTAGATTTATGAATGTAAATCTTGATATTTGAATCCTAGTGTTGAATTATTACTATTGATCATGGTAGAATTGTGTTAAGTAGAGAATTGGAAATGGATAAGGAAATGCAAAGTTAATGGATGTGTTTTTAACCCGCTTCAAGTGGGTCGAAATGTTGGAAAGTATGATGTTGTAACGTTTAAGTAAGAACTAGTAGAAAACGGGACAAAATGGCGAAAATGTGTAGAAAGTGTATGGTATGTGTTGATCATGTACGGGTGAGTCGAAAAGCTTACATGTTGAATGTTTCGAAGGGTAAGGGTAAAAGAGCATAAATGAATTTATGCTAGAATGGGAAGAACGATTTTAATAAGAATGTTGGTTAAACGAGAAATGAATGTTAAATCTCGCTAATGGGTCGAATAAGAATAAGTATATGGAAGACTTGAAAAAAATGTTTTGAGAATTTATGCTAATGAATGTTTGTGTTATGTATGATAGGTAAATCCCACTCTTGATGATGCGAGCTCGGACCGAACACACTACACCGCCCTTTTTTGTGCTTCCGGTCAAAGTCGTCTTTTGTAAATGGGTCAAAACACTTGTATGGTTATAACTTTTATGTCTTTTGAAACATGTCGTAGAATTAGTATTGAATGACGATTGTTAAAAACAGGGAATTGCATATAGTACGAACGGGTCATGCCCAATTTTCGTTAAAAATAGTATGTCATTATTTGTACTTTCGAATGTGAAAAAGTGGGTGTTTCAAGTTGGTATCAGAGCCGAGGTTTGAGGGATTCAAGCAATAGAGTTAAAATGCTTGAACTCAAACCGAAGGCTCGTATGAAGGTGTGTTCGTTCCGAAGCGCTATGCAAGTAAGTAAATTGTGAATTTTGATTATGCTTATAGTTAGAAATGGGAAAGAGATTTATAGACTAATTGCCTATAAACCGAGTTTTAAGGCGAACGACGATGCTAAACGGGTCCGCATTTAAATTACCGACACGTAAGAAAAAGAATTAAGTAAAACGGATTAGTATAACTGAAGTTATAAGGTTTTAAAGTTAGAATTTTGAAAGAAAGTTTGAGCTTGGCAAGTGCAACAATAGTGAACCAAACAGTTTGTCGAAAAAGGGGTGTTGCATCACGCGACACCCACCCGGAATCGTCGTCGCGTCGCGCGACCGTGCTCGCGGCCCGCGAGAGCGTAAGATGCCGGCAATTTTTTTTTTATTTGCTGTTTTGATTATGGGCCACGAACAAAGATAAGTCCATTAACGTTTAATTGTTACCAGCCCATCATTGGGCAGCTCAATAAATAAAACATATGAATTAATTCTTTTCTTTTAACAGACATTCATAAAATGCTACAATTGTGTATGTTTCTAAGTTCCAAATTTTTGGTATAGAGATCATCAGATATTCTCGCTTAGAATACAAGCCTTGACAGCCCATGGGCCATGAGCAACAAAATTTCATGTGTATATGTTGCTAGAAAAGGTCAGAAAATTCCTTGCTTTAAATAAAGGTGACATCCATGTTTCACATGAATAATGTTATAAAAGTATTTTGTTTACAGTGGCTTATATCACGATAATGGTCTACTATGGTTTTATTCAACCTCACATTGTAAGGGAGGGGGTGGTGATCACTCATCACTTACAACATCCAATCAAATTCTGCCATGTCATCAACCATTATTTCATTACTCACAATATTTTTTAGTAGAAATGGTCACCACTCACAACACCCAACAATAAACCCTTACACCCCCTCACATCAATTATCACGAAATGGCCATCACGCATGAATTTTATCATGTGAAATTGTTCATCACACGTTAAAGTTGTAGGTGGCGGTGGTTTATGGCATTATTCCACACGTTGAAATTGTTCATCACGGAGAAAAAGGGCACCGCCCCGCCTGCCCTAAGCCAAGGAGACGTTTGTTACTTAAAATAGTGAGCGTTTTATAATGTTTGATTTCTTCTACTGTAAGGTTTATAAAACATCTATGCTATTTAAGAACGTTGCTTCTATTTCTTGATCTAAGGTTCAAGTGTTCACTATAAATTAGCAATTATTAATAGAGGTGCTATTGTACAGGTAGTCATGTACATTAATTTGTACGTAAATGATCCATCGACATATATACTTCAATAATGGCATGAACCAACTTCAATAAGAAAAAATTACAAATTCCCATATGGGTCGATTTAGATAAAACAACCATCTTGCAAGCACACTTTTGGGATCTTATTCCAAAAGAATGATGCTTGCCAAAAGAATCTATCAGTCGTAGGGATGTAACTCAAGCACACTTCTGGGATCTTATTCAGTTATTAAAAACAATAAGATTCGAGACTTTGAGTGATAACGACACATACCATAATCATCTTGATAATTGAAATCTTCATCCTATGTTCTTAATAATAGGACACCATGGTTTGAGGCAAAACGAAACGATTGAAATCACCTCCACAATGGTACGTCTGAGCCAAAACAAAATGACGTCTATGGGAATACGTAAAGTTTCATGCGTCCAATAGTTTTATATTAGTTTTGATAAATGGAGAATGCAAAAGGACGTAATAACCCTTGAACTTTGTTAAAATTAAACTGTGTTAAGTGTTAGTACCCTAGTTTGTTACAAATTGAAAGGTTAATACCTTAGATTCTTACTTGAAACTGTTAGCATCCTACGTTGTTACTTTATACAAAGCACAAGGACTAACGACGTAATAACTCTATTATGTAATTAGCTAACTAATACCACTTGGATCCTAGGTATACTCTCTGAAAATGATGATATCGTGTATAAAATGTGGGATATACCACCGCTCTATTATGTAATTAGCTAACTAATACCACTTGTAACCACTTTTCGAGTCCCTTCATTTGCATCTTTTAGAACTGTAAGCACTAAAGCTTATTCAAAGAATCTAACTTGAAAAAAGAAGGACTTAACACCTTGACGTATACCAGGTAGGTATCCAGTTCAAGAGACCATTAAAAAGTATTTATGGACAACACCGTGCAAGCTGGACCAAAGAAATTTGTATGCCAACAATTTTCACGCATTGATAATATACATATAGTCACTTATCTAAAGGTGTTCATGCCTTCTTGGTATAGTTTTAACGGTTATGTTAAAATGGGAGCCTAACAGGCCCATTACTTCATGATTCATATTTGGCCTTTATTTGAATTATATAATGCATATAGGGGTGTTCATCGAATCGAATATCGAATTATTCGAATCGAATTGTTCGAATAATTTTTATTTTTCCTTGAATTCGTATTCGATTCGAATTCGATTAAAACCTATCGAATTCGTATTCGAATAAAAAAAATTCGTATTCGATTAAAATTTCGAATTCGAATCGAATTCGAATAAATTCGATTTAATTCAGATTCTTTAAAACATGTAAAAAACTATAAAAATGAAACATAAATCTTAAAGCAGCCATAAAACACGATATCACATTAAAAAGTTTCAAATAAAGTACCACAAGTCTAAAATTCAAAACGAGAAGCCGGGAATAATCGCTCCACATTATAAGTTAATATTTTTATGTTTAGAAATCTATTGATAGATTTGTTAATTAGGTTTTACTTATGGGTCATGTAATGGGTAATTTTAATACTTGGAAAAAATTTAGAAAAGAATTTATAGTATAGCTTAATAAAAGTTATATATTTATTATATATAAAAATAATAAATAAAAATGTATAATTTTTATTCGAATTTCGAATCGAATCGAATTTGAAATTATAAATTCGTATTCGATTCGTATTCGATTTACTTGACTCGAATTGAATCGAATTCGAATTCTTATAATCGAAACGAATTCTTGATAATCGAATCGAATTTAAACGAATTTCGAATTTTTCGAATTCGAAACGAATCCTGAACACCCCTAAATGCATAAGCTAAAAGTCAAAAAGTTAGATAAAAATATGTTAAATTGTCAAAAGAAAAAAAACATGTCATGACGACTATGTGTCTTGTGTATTTGTAATGAAGTGTAATAAATTGTCAAAACATGTATAGTGGGATTAGGAGTGGGGAGGAGTTTAGGTTGGGGATATTGTTTGACACGTGGCAGGTGTGGGCTACACCACTCCACACCTAAAAAAATGGGGTGTGGAAGGGGCATGGCCAGGTCGGCGTTGTGGAAGGGGCTTGCCAAACGGTCATCAACAACCAACCAATCATTGCCAAACATGTCACCCCAGGCCAGCGCCTCACGCCAAGCAGTATTGTCACGCCAAGCGGCAACGCCCACCAAAATGCCAACCCGGGGTGGAGCACCCGGCGTTGAAGAACCAACAACACCTAAAAGCCACACCCACACCCACACCCACAGTTCTAATTAAATATTAAACTAAGCAGCGTTTTCTCACTAGAATAAGACAATATCCCTACAATAAAATATAAAAACAAACCGATTATCATGTATTTAGTATTTAAGCCATATCGTCCTAACAAAATATGAGAAATAAAAGGAGCTTGTTTTCTTAGAACGCTAAAAAACTATTGTGTTGAATGAACACAAAATCTTCATGTATAGACATATAATTCCTTTAACTGTCACCAAACCATTCGCTACGGTTTTAAACGGCTGGGTTTCAGTTTAAACGGAAAACCAAACTGTACATTGTGGATTGTAACTTTGAAACCGACCAGCTGAAAGTAAAACAAGAAAACCGACCATGAGACCAAACGATGAGCGTTCTGCCGTTTTAAACGAAACCGTGAACACCCTTACTTATCACAATCAGATTTTTATAACAAATGAACACTAAAACACTTATTACCATTGTTTTATTAGTTCTCATTATTAATAGGTATGATAACATTTGGAAAGGTAAGACTATATTGCTTTCAACGTAAAACAAAATTAATGTTTCTTTTATTGTCACCATGCGATCATACAAAATACGCCCCGAAACAAAACAACACAACCCAACTCAGCTGCTTCGATCTCTTATCTTCTCGGTTTCACACGGAAACAGTTCGGTGGCTTTGATTCTTCTCAACACGTCTCAACACCACAGAGGCCAAAATTGTAATTTACTCAAACTTAAATCACCAAGTAGTTAACATCAACCGGTTCAGTTTATGGGGTTTAAAATTTTGTTGGTTTTGATTTTTCATTAGTAAAATCAAACTTTTGTAGCCAACCACAGTGCCAACAACTTTCATTAGTATCTAAACAGGTTCATCCGTGTTATGGAGTGAAACCATTGCAAGATATGAGACTTGTCTCACATTGGTTGCCCATACAATTTATTGAACAATTTTCAAAGATTGTTAGATACTGATCCATGGCTTAAATGCTCATACTTTATTTGCATGTATATCTAAATACGCCATGCACTTTTAAACCGTTCAACATGATAGCATGCATTACTTATGGGATCTTTTATGTAGTGACGGAGCTTGAACGAAAATTCGGTGCGGGGCGGACTCTTAAAAATCAAATATTTTACACTAAATTTTTTTTTTAAATTCTGATAAAATTTACACTACGAGCGAAAAATCGTTGTAGGCCGAATAAAGTTTCGACCACGACTCAATGAAAAAGCAAGTCAAAAGGAGACTGAAAAAGCAGTCATAAGTGACCAAAAGGATTAGGGTGACTTAATATATGTGTACAACTTAATAACAAACTATATATACAAGTCATGTATAATTTATGCATATTAATTGGAATTTTATAATTATAGTTATAGATGTGTAGAGAATTTATTTATAATAAAAAGTAGTCTGTTTTGTTTATAATTTTTTATTTATTGTTGTAGAGAGTTATTTTACAATAAAAATTACCCTACTGTTTTATTTATACTTTTTTTTATTTACTGTTATAATTAGTTCACATAATATGCATTTAGATACAACAATATGTAATAATAGTAATAAATTACCAAAAAAGATACAACAGAATAAGATCAGATCAGTTTTCAATCTTACTCTTTTGGGTTACCTTCCAAAAGAAAATCACATGGTAAGTCTGCACCTCGAAAATGATCAAAGAAACAAATAAGAGTTCGAAAATGATCAAAGAAAATCACATGGTAATTATTCCATTGGCATATACAAATGTTTTGCTTGTTTTTTTGCTTTTGCCTTTCGTTGGGCTAGGCACCGGTCTAAGACCATGTGTAGTGGTAAATCAAAATAATGTCCTCACTATGGGGCATTATTCGACACGTGTCATCCCAGTCAGCATGGGGCATTATAGCATAAAGTGGTGTAGTGAGACATTATTCCAATAACGTCCATGCAATCATTTCCCAATTTTTTTTTTAATTTAAAACATAAAAAACTTCATTAATTTAAAATAAAAATTACACTATTTGAAATAAAAAAAAACCCGAAAAAAAAAACAGAAAATAAAAAAACAGAAAAAAAAAACCGAAAAAAATAATAATTACACTACTTAAAACATTAAAAAATTACACTATTTAAAACATAAAAAAATTACAAGGGTCCCACTTTCTTTACCCCTTCTCCTTCTTTTTGACCCCACTACCTCCTTCTTCTTCCTTTCTTCTTCCCCACCTCCCACCTGCAACTTAAAAAAAACCCAGAAACTAAATCATTCTCTTCTTCCTCTTCTTTTGTTTTTTAGAAAAAAAAAAACTAATTATAAACACACAAATATTATATACACATGGCAAGGTATCATTGGACAAAGAAATGAAGTTCCAGCGTTGTTTAAACCACGCCAACCTGATTTTTTTTCGAAAAAAACGCCCCAAAACGCCTAGCGTAATGGGGGGGGGGGGGGGGGGGGCGTTTTCAAGCGTTATTTTTGAATTTTTTTACAAAACCACGCCCCACTACACCCGGTCTAAGGAGATGGCGATTACATGGGGGCACTGGACTAGCTTTAATGTCTTTGTGTTTTCCTATGGTTATTTATATTTATTGATTATTACATCATTCATATTCATATTCATATTCATATTCATTAACCTTAATTCCTATAAAATCTTTTAATTGGTGAATAAAATCTGTTTTTATACTTAGACCATGTGTAGTGGTTTAGCTCAATAATGCCCCTACCATGGGGCGTTTTGCGACACGTGGCAGTCCAATCAGCATGGGGCATTATTTGGGGTTATTACAAAAGTGTCGTAGTGGGAATAATGCCCAATAACGCCCCTTCCAATCATATCATAATTATTTTTTTAATCAAAAACTTAAAATAGTTCATTAAAATAAAAAAAATACAATACTAGAAATAAAAAAAAAACCCGGAAAAAAGTATTTTTGAAACTTTAGGGACTGATTTAGTATTTTTGAAACTTGAAATATTAAAGGTTTTGAAGTTTAAATCTTTTTTTAAATACAATCAAACTTTAGGGACTGAATGTGCAAAATCACTTTCTTCTTCCTTGAGTTACAACCTGCAACTTTCTTCCTCAAAAACCTTCAAAAAAAACCTGCAACTTTCTTCCCCAACCTTTGCCAAAATCACACAAATATTATACACACATGGCAAAGTTTTATTGGGCAAACAAATGAAGTTCCGACGTGTTTCAAACAACGCAGATCGAATTTTTTTTCGAAAAAAACGCCTGAAAACGCCTCTATGTAATGGGATTTGGCCGTTTTTCGGCGTTATTTTTGAATTTAAAAAAAAAACGCCCCACTACGGGGGGTCTTAGATCATGCATCATCTTTTTACTACTACTTTAATGATTCAATTTCAAACATAGGCATGCGAATCTAGAAAATCCGTATAGGGGTAACGAAATCGAAAAAACATAAAACCGCTACATTTCAATTATTATAAAAATACACACAAAATTTAAAAAAAAAAAAAGCCTAGCCACGTATAGCCTAGGCAACCCAACCAATGAGAGCCGGCCACGGAAAACCGCTAGGCCCGCCCAACGCCCGGGCTGAAACCCCCCGCCCAAGGGGCCACGCCGAAACCCAAGCCCACCCGTGGTGGTGACTTGGGCGTTTGTACACAACTCACGCCCCATACCCCATAGTCTAACCCAGTAAATACACTAATTGCAAGATTCAGAAATATAAATTTAAGTTTACACAAATTGTGAAGTTGAAATTTGCTAATAAATTTTTTATTTGTTAGATGTTAAAGGTGACCTACGTAGCCCGGTTACCATTATTATTATATTTCCGTCCGAGGCATTACACGTACAACCATTTAAATCGTCACAACATAATGCATTTTTAATAGTTTAAAATAAAATTACTATTACTACTTTAGAGACAAACACAAAATCAGTCATTACACGTACAACCATTATTTATAACTATTTTTCGAAACTGCTTGCATCTTACGCCACTTTAAAGTTGTGATACATTTTGTTCTTTTGCTTTCCCATGTAAACTATACTAGGTTATATACCCGTGAGCTTCATAGGTTATAGGTTGTGTTAAAAAAACATATTTACAAAAGAATTTTTTTTATATGATTTCTTATAAGTGGATAACCATTCATGTTTGGCAAACATTACCAACAACTCTCGTTTCATCTACCGAATTTCCCGTACCGAATCGTACGGTTCGGCATGGTACCGAACCGTACCGTGTATTTTCGGTGCCGATACCCATTTTTATGGATTTTGGAACCAATATTTTCGTTAATGGTACCGGTTCGGTACTGGTTAGTACCGAGCTTATCCAAAACAGTGGTTTCACTTTTTCTCATATTAAAACATTGTTTTAACCCTCTGTTTCATACAGCATCTAGTGACGAAGCCATATTCAACTACAAAGCATACTAAACATATGATTAACACTCCAATATCCCAAAAAAATAGATAACAAAATGAGATGCATTTTTTTTAGTTTTATCACATGAAGCGCATACCCGCTTGTTTAATAAACTGATCCACACATTTAAAGTATTCTTTTTAACTTTCAACATTGGTTATCCTCTCTCTTTGACTTCATTTTGTGATTTATTAACACTAGTATCAATTCCATCTTCTTTTCCTATTCATAAATGAAAAAAAAATATAGTAAAAAACACTTATTGAACCATAAATTAAATTCATATGGTTCACTTTATAAATCCAAATCCAAAATGAAATCAACATTACTACGGACTTGAATCCAAATTTAAAGGGGGAGATAAATTATTTCTTTTAAAAATCTTTTAAAATCATGAATAAGAAAGTAGGACAAGGTTAATATGGAGGTCTCTTTCGTTGTTTCCATATATATGTGTAAAGTTGAGATTTCTTACAACATATATTTATGAAAATAATATAATTATAAAATCCTATTTGTATTTGGTATGTATAATTCAAACTTAATTAATTGAAAATTTAACCAAAATATAATAAAACGTTACCATCTGGGCAAGCTTCAAAATGATATCTTTCTGATATAATCCACACCCGGAACATATAGCGCGCTGAAATACAATTGATTGCTAGTGTAATTAGCAAGAAAATAAAAAGAAGTCAAACCGGATGAGACACAAACATATATAATAAACTTATTTTATAAAAGTTTAATAGGTTTTATATATTTATAAATTTTGTATCTCAATATCTCATAAATATTACTGAACTATTTAAATGAAGTTTATTTTGTTATCAGGTTTCAAATGGAAGCCAATCAAGCTTTAGATCTTTACACAAACATAATTTAAAAATCGTACCTTATCTTATCGAAACCAAAGGTTTTATCTGATTGCTTATTACCCATGTTTTGGGTATTAATTACTTCTTGTTTATCCTTATTTCAAGTAACCACAAGAGCTGGCTTTACCCTCACATCATCATCATCACTAAGTGGCCTGAAACCAAAGGTTTTATCTGATTGCTTATTACCCATGTTTTGGGTATTAATTACTTCTTGTTTATCCTTATTTCAAGTAACCACAAGAGCTGGCTTTACCCTCACATCATCATCATCACTAAGTGGCCTGAAAACCACACATTATTGAATATCGACAAACTTCACATCGTTAATGAGCTTTTTTATCTATAAATGCAACCTATTGCAGGAACGCTCATCGACCAATCTTGCTCAAGAACTTCATAATCTCCCATCTTTGACTTGCCATCGCCATTTTGTGCTTCGATTTGCAACGTGTTCTTCTAACCCTAAAATAAAGACAAAAAGAACTCAATTTTCGGCCCTAAATGTGAAATACTTTAACATATAAATTAAGATATGAGCAAGCAGTCGTCTGTCTCTCTCTCTAAATTCCGCACTCAATTATTTCTTTTCTTTATAAAACATATACGTAAAACATGGCATTAAGTTAAAATATTATACCGTAAACAACATGCAGAGGTTACTACAGTTACAAACACATGTTTACATCTTTAAGTAGCAAAGATTTCTTGAGGTGCTTTACTTTTTCTTCTTTTTCTTTTTCTCCTTCTCACTGTCCTTCAGGACTTGTGTTCCTTGGGCACCAATTACGTCGGCACCAGGTCTTGGCTCATTTTAAGTCGTGCCCCTTTCAGTTGCGTTGCTAGCAGCTACTTGCGAACCTTCCTGTCCATCGTCAACAGTCAAAGGTCTGGCAGCAAATAAGTAGTACTTAAGCTCTCGCGTCCCGGTTCTTTCCTCAGCCATGATGTAGTTCGTTCTTAATTGCCTCGATCTCATGCTATTTATCATCGGGCGACGATTTATGCAAGTAGTTTTAACCACGCAATCACCAACCAATTGTATTTTAGTAATAATGATAAATCATATTGTTAGGTTTGAAAAGTTAATCCAGTGGTACTGTAATAATAGTAATAACAATAGCTGAAGCAATGTGTGTTGTCACACATCCTTTTTTGGGTCCAAAACACCTTTAATAACGCAAATGTCACTCTCGTAGTTAGTATTCACAACTCGACTCTATCCTTAATTTCTCCATCAACAGCTCAGAATGCCACTCTCTTCTCAATCACCCTCTCAGTCCCTAGTCTACTTGTTCACAAACAAAAACACGGTTGTATTATATTAAAGATCAGATCTCACCCGCGCGATATGCCCCCATGCCTTCATCGCATGTCACCCACGACATATCTTACACTAGGATCCATAGCTCCGCATGTCAAATGCTCTATAATGTGATATCTCTAAGGCCAAAGGGTGTGGTCATGACCACCATGACCCTCCACATAGGCGTCATGTCACCCAACTCTAATTCACAATAAAAAACCACTGCTCTAAGGGTGAGGTCATGACCCAAACCACTAACCCCTTTATTTTTTTTTTTTTGTATATTGTTGTCTCAAAATCATCAAATGGGAGGGCCGTGATAAACGTGGTTCAATCCACGTGAACCACCATCAATTAAGGAGAGAGGCAGTGTACCATTTGATTAATGGTCCTATGTAGCAAATAATGTCCCAACCCATGCCGGCATGCCCCACAGCCTAACTCGCTATAGAATAATTGTTTTAAAACATCCACTTAGAGCAAATAGGAAATTTGACTATATTAATTCAATATACTAAAGGATCTTAAATTGCCTTTAAAAAGAAATATAAATATGGTTAGGGAAAGGGTGGTCACATGACACCAGGTCAAACCCCATGACTCATCCTTACCTTAATATAACCTACGCACCAACATAGACAAATGGATCTCGCCTGACCAAAAGCTACGGGTCGGTCCTGGTTCAACCGAGTTGGACCAAATTGTGTCTCGTACCACCTAAAACTAAAACTATAAGACCATCACTAATGCAGAGGCTCTTAGCAAGTGATGCGGCAAATTCCCATTCCCTGCCCCCAATTATATCCCTGCTAATTTCTGCCTCAAAAATCATATAAAAAATTTACTCAAAAAACCACATAGACAAATATAACATGAAATGCAGGGTTGGTAAAGAGGGCAAAAAAAGGATATACTAAGAAAATGTTGGTAATGAGCATCTTGAGAGCATGGGTAATTTCGTAAACCACATGGGCCCTCGATTTCACAATCTTTTTCTTTCATAGTAAGAGCCAGTATGGGATATGTTACAGAAAGTGTACATAATTACTAAAACACCCTTCAAAGCATATCACATAATTTGACAAATATTTTAGATTAATACCTGGATGTTGTAATCCTTCTAAGTTCTCATTATATCATTAGATATCACAGCAAAAGATCTGGACAAGTATGTGAACACGACTAAGTGAGTTATCAATCATTATTGAAACAGTGAAACACGCTTGGAATGGTCCAACCCATTTTGACCCTGATCAAGCATCTCCAAGTTGAACGTATCTTATGTGATTGTAGGAGGAATAAGAAACTGGATCGGACCACCAGCCTCAGGGCATACCTTCCAAATACCATCAACAACGATCTGCAAAGATGATATCAATTACAGGTTAATCAATTTGGGTAGCTTGTCGATATAGGTTAGGCCGGCAAACCAGGTGGTAAGATATAAACTTAAAGCTATATTTTTAAAATATAATATCTTTATTTATTTTGAAAATATTTAGGAAGTTGGCACTTGAACACATAATAGGCGAATTCCGACTGATCATTCATCTAACACGTCTGACCCGTTTCATTTTAGCTGATTGTTTAGTACTTTATTCGTTTGACGCGTTACCACAATAACATACCTGAATTGACCCGTTTCATGATCAAAATATTCATGATATCCTACATGAGGAGAAGCACACGAAAATCATATCGGTTTCTCTTATAATAAAGTGGGTTTTGTAATAAAGTGGGTTTATGGGGAATGATTAGAAGCGAGCCTGGTGATTGGAACAACTGTCCTTTTGCTCCTTTTGTTGTTGCTGTGCATTTTGTATGTTAGGAGGAGAAGTGTCGTTGTCGTTGGCGAGTTTTCTTTTGTGTCCCGATTGATGATGAAGCAAGATGAGCATAGGTGGGTGCGCCTTCCTATATCATGACACCATAAAATTTATGTTAAAAAAGTTTTAAAGATGGAGAGGTGTCAAAAACGACAGCTTACATCATGACATTACAAAAGTTAAGACTGAAAAAGCATTTCTATAGATGTAGCTCACAATTTAAGGGTCGTAACATACACAAGAATACAACCAGAAAAAATCTTCGAGTGCATGGATGAAACAGTTAGACTCTTACTATTGATTTTGAAGGATGACCAAGCATATGCTTCCATATGCATAAACTGGCATACGGCAAAAAGTGCATGGAAAATTAAACCTTAAAAACAATAGAATCATGATATATCAAAATCTCAAAGACAAACACAAGCCTCTGAGTTGTCACACTCTCCATCTCGAATAAAAGAATACCGAAGAATTTACTTAAGCTGATGATGATGATCACTTACTGTTTGGATGGAACATTCGAGAAATGAAACGCACTGTTGGTGGCTTATTTGGATAATCTTCTGAAAACTGAAGAGTCAGCTTGAAGGTACCTAAGATTGACAGGTACTCATTGTCACAAATACAATAATGTAGCAAATCAATGTAATAAAATTACATAGTAATTCTTAAAGCCTAAATTGTTAGGTAAATAACAGAAAAACGCCAACGAACTCCAGAAAAACATCTCACAAGTAATCAAAAGCACTGTTAACAGTTAACGCTAAGAGTAAGTCAATCACATTCAGGAAAGAAATGCATATTAAATAATAAGTTAGTATGTGGTCTGAATCACAAAATATTTTAACTAATATTGTTAGATCTGACTCTGCACATAAGATAACAACATATTTGCATAACAAAACTGATAGAAACTGAAAACCGATACTACAATAAAAACTCTCAGTTAATTTTATTCTACATCCTGGCGTTGTTTTGATAATAATTTATTAAAATCTGAAACTTAGTACTAATATGAAGAGATCTGCAGCTTTGAATTTCAGTGAAAAACTACGACATAAATCAATAATCATGAAAATTAAAAAATTTAAAAGATACCTGAAGCATTAAAAACCGGATGTGATCCAACATTTCACAAAAAATATTAAACAGCAAGATCAAAATATCCAATAAACTGAAACAAAAAGAAAATAATCAGTAGCAAGATCAAAACAACCAACATTTAAAAGATACCTGAAGCTTTAGTATACCTTATTACATGGAAATTACAATGTCTGATAGTTGATAAACCCAAAGACCTGTAAAACAACCAACATTTAATCAACAGGTAAACATAAAACAACATATGACTCACCTGAATCATTCAACCGAACTAAGTCAACCCACCAATAACTCAGCAATGACTGCAATAAATTGACCTAGATCTGACGATCTTCCTCCACCCTCTCTAGAAACAAAGACGCAACCCAGATCTGATTCAAATAACATATAACAGAGATGGTAAAAAGAAAGATCAAACAAAAACAAAATAATCAGTAGGAAGATCAAAACAACCAAAATTTAAAAGATACCTGAAGATCTGGGTTATCTAGAATTACACGTAAACACTAAATCAAACAACTTACGGATCATGAAGCCGTGAACGAAATCACTGCGTACGAAACACATATCGGCTTAATCGTGAATGGAGTGCTGGAAGTTGGATATATTGTAAAGCAGAGATGCATATTATGGATGAATAATAATGGAGAAATTGGTGAAATCAGGGTTTGGAATATTGACACGTGCCAGAATTTGGGAAGTGAAGGATGAAACAGCTTGACTGAAATTAAGATTTTGGCTGTAAAGTTGAATTTGAATGTGAAGTTATTTTTGGAAAACTGAAAGGCACAGAAGGAAAGAAGAAGAAGAAGAAGAAGGCGAGGAAAGGGAAAGAAAGGTGGGAGGCAGGTAGGGTTTTGGACGCTTGTTTTGACCTGCAGGGAGAGAGAGGGGGAGAAACAGACGTTTTGTCTGCCATCATTTATGACCCTTGACTTGTATAAATTGGTTTAAAAAAACAAAAAAATGGAGGAGTTGACACGTGTACATAGAGGAAGGCAGAGATTACCATGTAGGAAAGAGAGAAAGAGGGTGGCTTGTGGTGTTGACACCTCAGCCAAATACCATTTGATTTATAATAGAGAGACTAGGTGTAGCACCCGTGTAACCACACGGGTAGGTTTAGTAATGATCGAAATCAAATACTAAAAAACAGATTGTAATATATCATTTAAATTTTGGTCTTTAGTTATATATCTTTATAAAGTAATGTTAAAAACAGTATGTGTGACCACACGGGTAGCTTTAATAACCATCGAAATAGATTATAATACATCATTTATATTGTTTGTATTTAATACAACTAATCAAATGTTATTGATCAGTTCAATAAAGCCCCTTATATTTGATCCAATTAAGCTTAATAATAGATTAGATTTTGTAGGCCCATTAAAACCCTTATATCAAATCCGGCCCCAAATTCTAATTACTCATCTACCGTTCCATTTCCATCTCCGAACTTCGAAGGGCGACAAACCAACGACAGGGAGTGTTAACGATTTTTCCTTATCAGCAAAAGGTAATCGAAAATGTATTGATTCGATTTTGTTTTTCTGAAATCTTTGCTTCATGTAATTTTTTATACCACGCTTGCATGTATGATTTTTGATCTTAGGTTTGTTCTTTTATATGAACTGTAATTTGTGATCATGTTTGTTTATTTGATTTGTTATACTTCCGATTCCATCATATGAATGTTCGTATTGATGTTCGATTGAGGTGTAGATATTTAGGGCTATGTTAAAAATGATTGTTTATCAGTTGTTGTATAAAGATTTTTTAAGATTATGATGTTTAGTAAACTTTCAGTTGGTGTTCTTGACAGATTTTATCAGATTATATTTCACATGTTTGGGGTTTTGTATCACACTGTCAAAAATAGAAACATATTAATAAGCTTTAGAAACTCTCGGCATCGAAAATAACATTTGTTATTTCACATTGTTGACATTGAATATACCCAAATAACCTTTTAACGTTTTATAATATTTTAGTCTATTAGTTATACTCTTTTTAATTGCATTAATTAGAATAATCTTTTAACGTTTTTCATAAATAATGCTCATCAACTTAAAATCATTGTTGTTGATAGATCAGTTGACTTTGGTTAACAGATGGATGAAAATATATGTTTAAAATCACTGTTGGGTTAAACAGTGTTTTGAGGAGAAAACAGTGGTTTGTCATTGGACAAACAGTGGTTTGACCATGGTCAAGCAGACTTTTGAACCACTAAGAGTCATAGTTTTGCAAACAGTGGTTTGACTTTGGTCAAACAGTCTTTGGTCAAACAGATTTAAAAAAAAAAGTGGTTTGACTTTGGTCAAATAGTGGTTGCATACTAATGCTATTTCCTTTCATCATGTTCTCTCAGTTACTTACCATCTTTAACGTTTTTCTCTTTTTATAGAAAGATGTCTGGTTTTGCTTGTTACATGACCGACAACCAAAGGAAATCTTTGGTTAGTATTTTAATCTCAGATATGGCGAATTTATTTTCTTTATAACATCATGTTAGACAGTTCTGATTTTAATATACTTATACATAGGTTCTGCCAAAAAAGTATAAACAATGGATAAAAGAGTTTAACTATCCTGTTGGGTTTGTCAAAGTACGAACAACTAATGGGCAAGTCTTTGAAGTCAAGATATATGATATAGGAAACTTCTATTATCTCTACAATGGGTGGTATTCCGTAGTTTAAACTTTGAAACTACAATCTGGATCATGGCTCGTATTTCAGTATGAAGAAGCATTACAAAGTTTCCGGATATTTTATTTCTATGACAACATTGCATTTGCTATATCTGATTATTTTTACTACAGACCCAATGGCGATTTTGATAAACCTGATGCTATGGTATGTAGTTCGCAATCTGGGTTCGGTATATTTATTATAGTTTCTTATTTATTATGGTTCCGTATATGAAACTACTAATATTTTTTTTCTCGTTATAGCATATCAATCGTTTATTTGTACATCACAAGATGGACAATACCATTCCAAATTATCCGGTTGTTATTAGAGGTCCTGGGAAGCATAATTTTTTTGTTCGAATGGATGTTAGTGACAATCAGGTTTACATAACAACTGGATGGGATTGGATTAAGATGAAATTTTCACTAAGTGATGAACATCTTCTTGTGTTTGAAATGATTGATCTTCACACTTTTGATATGTCTGTTTTCAATTGTTCCAAGGATGCTGATTTAATGTTGCCACCGGAATTATATGCTGCTATTAAGGAAGAAGTGGTAGAAGAGGTTATCAGTATCTCTGATGGTGAAGATGTGGATGACATAACTAAGGACAATGAAACTGAAATGCTCGCTGTAACTACGAACAACGAAACTATTCCAGTAGTTTTCCGTGTGGACAATCATTTTGTAAGTTTCTATAACCAAAAAGTAGTAACAGGACCTTACATTGTGTTAACCATATTATAATACTATCTTTGTTAAAATTATTTTTTGTTTGTTACAGCGCATTAAAAAAGTTCTTGCTAAAAAACTTGGGTTGGATAGGAAAAGAACTTTAAAGATTGTAGATGCTGCTGGAAATGTTTGGGATGTTCGAGTTGGTATCGAGTCTCCTGATGATCGGTTTTACATAAAAAACATGAAACAGTTTGTGAAGGATAAAAACTTGGTTCCTCGTGAAGAGTTTACCCTTAAGTTCGTCATGGGTAAAGGTATTTTCTTGTTTGACTGAATGGTTGTGGCGCTTTTTCAGATATTGTTATTTTGTATGGAAACAATGTTTTTTGTTTGTGGTTGCTGGTTTGCTCAAAACACTTTTGTAAAGGTTGGTAGTTTAGTTTTGATGTTGGTGGTACGAAGGGTTAGCTACTGAAAAGTATTACTTGTATTAGTTATTTCTTGTCTTTTAGTTATATGTTATTGTTATTTATCTTTCATTATTTTATAATTGTTAAAGGTATCATTTTTTAAAAATGTATACTATATTTTAAAACAATTCTGTAAAATAACATCCATTATTATTAGATAAAAGAAACATATTGATAGGATGTGCAAAACATAATACCAAATAACTTCAAACATTAAAAGACTTTTCTTCAAAATGCTATTTCTACAACGACTATAGATTTTGTAGAACTTCTTTGTAGACCACGTTAGTTGTGGTTTTACACACTTGTTTTCCCCTGTCACATATCAAGATCTTCAAACCCTTCCTGCTCTTTACTCGTGATACAGCAACGTATAGTTGTCCGTGACTAAAAACCGGCCTTGGAAGATATAAGCCTACACGTTCAAGTGATTGTCCCTGGCTTTTGTTGATGGTCATTGCAAAGCATAGAGATAATGGGAACTGTCTTCGTGCAATTTTCACTGGTATTCTTTTATCGGACGGTGTCATTTTCAATCTTGAAATCAAAGTATGATGACCTATATTATTTCCAGTAATAATCTTTGCTTCGATTACAAGTTTTCCAAGTTTTGTTACTAGAAGTCGTGTACCGTTACACAGACCATTTGTTTGATCAATGTTTCTAAGTAACATTACCGGAGCTCCAACTTTGAGAACCAATTTATGGTTAGGTAATCCTGACAGATGCAATTTGTTTAATATATCCGGAGGGAAACAATGCCATGTTAGGGTCGGTTTGATCCTTAGACTCACATAAAGTATCTGAACTGTCACACCCCTTTCTGCGGCGGAAGCACGAGGTGTGATCATGAAAGGTTCTCATTGCATACGAAAGGTAAACATGCTATATGCTTGTAAAAACATCAAATACCATAATTTGAAAACATAAGTTTAGCGTTTACATCGCTAAGTCGCATAAAACATTGTCTTGAAAAGTTTACAACTTTATTTAAAGATAAACATAAGCGACATCCACAAGCATAAGCGAGACCGCGCGCACATCCATCCTAGTTACCTGAAATACATGTGAGTTTTGGAAAAACGTCAACATAAAGTTGGTGTGAATTCATGCAGTTTTGTATTTCACGTTTGTATACTTTGTATGAAAATCATGGTATGTATTTGTTAAATCACGTATTCACGTATAAATCAAGTATTTCCATATGTATCAAGTGTTAATGGGTTGCAAAGCCATTAACATGTGACACGACATAGGAAGTCACCAAAATAGTTAAGAGGAAAGGGGGAGCATGAACTCACAACTTTGCGTTCCTGTGCGTCGTAAACTTCACCGGATTTGCTTAATTAACGTCGTAACCTATACGCGTTTTCTTAACGTTAGTCACTAGACTTGCGTCGCACAAGTACAGTCACTCTCTTTTGTATATATTCTTGTGTTAAAAATATTCTATATTTTTAACTAAGTATCTTACTTATATTATTTTCTCAAAAATAAATATAAGTCTTTTGTGTTTTGCACTTTGCACCCGAATTATGTATCTTGTATGTTGTATGTGTATTTTTGTGTTTTTACTTCTCATGAGTATTTAGTGTATTATTAAGTCTAATTACACTAGCACGTATAACACATACTATATACAATTAGCACAGTAGTTGGTGATCAAATAATATATATATTTTTCTCAAAAATATATACATACTTAATATCCATTTTTATTTTTGAAGAAATCCTCATTTCTTATCACCAAAAATTCGGGAAACCTTGGTAATATTTTAAGATACATTTTTAGGGAATAAGTTTCTCAAAACTTATATTTTTCTAAGTGTCAAAATTTATAAAAATTTTGACAGAGTTTCCCCTAAAAATGGAGGTTTCCCATGTTTTCAAAACATGTGTTTATTTTCTTTTAAAATCAACAACAATTATCAACAACAATCACTAATTTCTCCATTTCATGAACTTGAATATTTACAAAAATGTGTAGTAACTTACTAGCACATTTAGTAAGTCTTGTTATCTTTAAAAATAAGTTTAATTTCTTAAAAACTTTATTTTTAAAGAATATGAAGTTTCACAACTTCTAGTCGGTTTTTACGAAAATTATTTCTTTGTCAAAACTTTTGTTACACAAGTGTCCACACACTTGTTTGTTCACAAAAACACCTCTAGTTCATGAAAGATCCGGTTTTAAAACATGGTTTCGTCTTACAGTTGGTTCTTCGAAAATACCACTTGTAGATCTTTAGATCTACTAGTTTAGAACTTCATTTTACAAGAAAAATTACTTTTACACAAGTTCATGTTATTATGTAGTAGTGTTCATCATCTAGTCCTTTTCATATTTTAACATACACTAGTTCATGTTCTATGAACATGACCTAGCCGGGTTAAATGACGATCCGAACTACTACTAGCATAAAACAACACTAAATAATCATAACAAAACAAGTTTAACAAGTTTTACACCATTACTTTCCTTTTATCCATCAAGTTCATCATTTTACAAGACTTTTAGTTATGATCTTGTGTGTTCTTGAGTTTTAACCAATAAACTTCTTATTAACCACTTTAATCATGAACAAGGAAGTGTTTAGAAGCACTTACTACTAGCACAAGGCTAGGGAAGAAGCTAGTCGAAAAATGAGTGGATAAAAGCAATCGATGAAGGTCCTTCAACTTCCGAACACACCGAGCCTCGTGAATGACCTTCTTACACCTTCAAGTGGACTTGGAATGGATGAGCTTGGATTGAAGGTGGTGGTGGTGCCTTGGTGGTTCTCGGCCGACGGTGTTAGAGGGAGGAAGAGAGAAGGTGAAAGTGTGGTGTGTGTTGTGAAATGGGAGTTAAAGTATTAGTGGATTAATTTATAATCCATGTCTTGCCATTAACCAACATATATTGTGTCCACTAGATATCAAGCATAAGGATTAAAATAATCAAAGAAATCAAGGAGTGGGATTTATGTCCCCTAACCGGCCACCAATGGGGGGGGGGGGTAAAGTGTAACTTGTAATGGTTAGTTACTTGGTTTAGTTAGGACTCAAAGGTGTTAGTTAGGATACTAGTGTGTGTTATTTAATGTATAGTGTGTTAGGGTGTTCGGGGACCCTAACTAGCTTAGAAAAATAAAAACAATGCTTCTAGCATTATTTTGGTGTTCCGGGTATTGTCCGGTTGTTCGGTTAGATACCGATTCGTTAAAGTGCTAAATTACACTTTTTAGGGTCTTTTAAGTACCTTTATGTATCCCGCTCAATTCCCAACACTTAGGGAAATATTCTGACTGAAAATTTATATTTTCTGCATAATATTCGTGTGCTAAAATCTGAATTATTGCTGAATTATACAAAATTCTGCACTTAAAGTGCGTTTCGGGTGCTTTTTAGTGCTTATTTTTGCTTTCGAATTGCATATATATTAAACCCTTGTATGTACTCTTGGGTTTTAATGCATTCTTGTTATCGGACCTACACCTAGGCTCCAATTTTATTGTCTGACTGCTTTCTGCAGTTCTGTTGACACGGTGTGTCTTACCGGTGAGTTTACTAGGATTTTTGACGCAACGCTTTCGTTTATGCATAAAGCAATATTTTGTAGTGTACAACGTGCATGAATTCACTTGTTTAGTATGTGTTCAGACATTGCTGACAATTAAGCACATAATTGCAGTCATTAAATAATGATCAAAGTGTACGTAAATTACCGGTTTGGTGCCAGTTGTCACAGTCTCCCCCCGTTAAAAGAATTTCGTCCCGAAATTCAGGCTGAACTAACTCTCGCAGGAGTCTTCTTGAACAGGTGGGGATACTTTTCTTTGAACTGGTCTTCACGTTTCCACGTGTACTCAGGTCCGTGCTTAGAGCTCCAACGTACTTTGATAAGTTTTACGCTGCTCCTCCTGCTTTTGTTGACTTTCCAGTCGGTAACCTCAACGGGTTGCTCTGTAAATCGGAGGGCTTCATCAATATGCACTTCATCCATCGGGATGATCACGTTTTCTTGTGTTGGACTCTTCTTCAGGTTGGATACATGAAACGTATCATGTACTTCATTAAGTTCTTCCGGTAACTCCAACTTGTATGCCACGGTACCAATTCTTTTCAATATTCTGAATGGTCCGATGTATCGTGGGTTCAGCTTTCCACGCTTTCCAAATCTGACTACGCCCTTCCAAGGTGAGACTTTTAACAATACTTTGTCTCCCACCTTGAATTCTACTGATTTTCTTTTCGGATCAGCGTAGCTCTTTTGTCGATCTCGAGCCGCCTTAATGCGCTCTCGGATTTGCGCAATCTTGTCGGTTGTCTCTTGTACAAGTTCAGGACCAACCATACGTTTATCTCCAGCATCTGCCCCACATAAGGGCGATCGGCATTTGCGGCCATACAGAGCTTCGAACGGCGCGGATTTTATGCTCGTATGATAACTGTTATTGTAGGAAAACTCAACTAAAGGTAGATGAGTATCCCAGCTGCCGCCAAGGTCCATGACGCATGCGCGAAGCATATCTTCCAATGTTTGTATAGTCCGTTCGCTCTGGCCGTCTGTTTGCGGATGGAAGGCCGTGCTCAGATCTAACTGAGATCCAAAGGCTTCCTGAAATGATTGCCAGATTCTTGAGACAAAGCGTCCGTCTCTGTCTGAAATGATTGAGATTGGCACTCCATGACGTGCCACAATTTCTCTTAAGTATATTTCAGCAAGCTTTCCAGTGCTGTCTTTTTCTCGGATCGGTAGGAAGTGCGCAGACTTCGTTAATCGATCAACTATTACCCATATCATATCGTGCCCTCTCGGGGTCCTGGGTAATTTCGTTATGAAGTCCATCGAGATTTGTTCCCACTTCCACACGGGAATCTCTGGTTGCTGTAGTAGGCCGGACGGTTTCTGATATTCGGCCTTAACCTTAGCACAGGTTAGGCATTTTCCAACATAGACAGCAACGTCGCTCTTGAGTCTCGGCCACCAATAGTATTCTTTCAAATCTTGATACATTTTATCTGATCCTGGATGGATCGAGTATCTAGATTTATGCGCTTCATTAAGGATGACTTCTCGTATGCCTCCATAAAGCGGAACCCAAATACGCTTCTTAAAGTATAAGGCTCCCTCTTCGTTTGGCACCATGTATTTCAGCATACCCCGTAGGTATTCAGCTTTACGGTTCTCTCCTTTAAGTGCTTCTTGTTGTGCATTGCGAATGCGTGCAGTGAGGTTCGTTCGAATGGTCATTTCTAACGCTCGAACCCTTAGGGTCTTAACCCTTTCCTTTCGGCTTAGTGCGTCTGCTACAACGTTTGCCTTTCCAGGATGGTACTTAATTTCACAGTCATAGTCATTCAGCAGCTCGACGCATCGTCGTTGGCGCATATTCAGTTCCTTCTGATCAAATATGTGTTGTAAACTTTTGTGATCTGTGAAGATTGTACATCGAGTACCATATAAATAGTGTCGCTAGATCTTCAAGGCGAATACCACTGCTCCCAGCTCCAGGTCGTGAGTGGTATAGTTTCTTTCATGTACCTTCAATTGTCTTGAAGCGTAAGCGATGACTTTTTGGCGTTGCATGAGCACGCAACCCAAGCCTTGTCGTGAAGCGTCGCCGTATACCACGAAGTCTTCAGTACCTTCGGGTAATGATAGTATTGGTGCATCGCAGAGCTTGTTTTTAAGTAGCTGGAAGGCTTCTTCTTGTTTGTGACCCCAGTCGTATTTCTTGTCTTTCTGTGTAAGGGTCGTTAGCGGTTGAGCTATCTTTGAGAAATTCTCGATGAATCGTCGGTAATAGCCCGCTAAGCCCAAAAATTGTTGTACTTCGGTTGGGGTCTTGGGAGCTTCCCAATTCTTTATTGCTTCTATCTTGGATGGGTCTACATGAATGCCCTTCTCATTCACAACGTGACCAAGAAATTGTACTTCGCGAATCCAGAATTCGCATTTCGAGAACTTTGCATAGAGCTTTTCTTTCTTTAGTAGTTCCAAGATGGTTCTGAGATGTTGCTCATGTTCTTCTTTCGTTCGCGAGTAAATCAGGATATCATCGATAAATACAATCACGAATTTATCGAGATATGGTTTACATACGCGGTTCATCAGATCCATAAAGACCGCTGGCGCGTTCGTCAATCCAAATGGCATCACAAGAAATTCGTAGTGCCCATATCGCGTTCTGAATGCAGTCTTTGGCACGCTTTCATCTTGGATTCTCAGCTGATGGTATCCAGATCGAAGGTCGATCTTGGAATAGTAGCTTGATCCTTGCAGTTGATCAAATAAGTCATCAATCCTCGGTAGCGGATACCGATTCTTGATCGTGAGCTTGTTCAGTTCCCTGTAATCGATACACATCCGCAGTGATCCATCCTTCTTCTTCACGAATAATACTGGAGCTCCCCAGGGTGAGAAGCTTGGCCTTATGAATCCTTTATCCAACAACTCCTGAAGCTGTGTAGATAATTCTTGCATTTCGGATGGCGCAAGTCGATAGGGTGCCTTGGCTACAGGAGCAGTTCCCGGAACCAAGTCTATATGGAATTCGACTTGTCGTTGCGGAGGTAGTCCTGGCAGATCTTCAGGGAACACATCAGGAAATTCCTTCACCACAGGAATGTCTTCGAGTTTTGGCTCCACAGCCTTCTTATCTACAACGTGTGCTAGGAAAGAAACACATCCTTTCCTTAAGCACTTCTGTGCCTTCATACAACTGATGATTCGTAGAGGCGCGTTTCGTCTTTCTCCATGTACGATGAGAGTTTCATCATTCGCCAGAGGGATGCGAATGATTTTCTCATGAAAAATGACTTCAGCTTTGTTCTTGGACAACCAGTCCATTCCGACCACTACATCGAAGCTACCTAATTGAATAGGTAAGAGGTCGATGCTAAATCTTCGTTCGTTCTTGGACAACCAGTCCATTCCGACCACTACATCGAAGCTACCTAATTGAATAGGTAAGAGGTCGATGCTAAATCTTCGTTCACCAAGTTCTAGCGTGCAGCCTCTAACAACTTCGCCCGATTCAATAAGTTTACCATTGGCTAGTTCTATGGAATAAGGAATTTCTAATCTACTAGATTCTATTCCAAGTATGCGTTTAAATTCCATAGACATGAGGCTATAATCGGCGCCAGTGTCGAATAATATGGATGCAAAGTGATTGTTAATGAGGAACGTACCGTTGACCACATTAGGGTCCTCGTGTGCGTCCCTTGCTCCAATTACAAATGCTCGAGCCTGAGCATTGTTTCTCTCTGGGCAGTCCTTCATGAAATGATCTTTGCTTCCACATCTGAAGCATCCTTGGTTTCGCCCATTTTCGTTACCATTCCCGTTACCAGCATCATTTCCATTTCCACCATTGCTTCTATTATCAGCCCCATTACGATTTCCATTCCCGTTCTTATTTTCCTTACTCCAGCAGTCTTCAGTGCGGTGACCCAACTTTCCACACTTGTCGCATCTTGGAACGCGACACATCCCTTCGTGATGATGCTTGCACCGATTGCATTTGGGCAGGGTGCCCAGGTATCCTTTAGCTGGAGCGTCATTCATGGCTGCAAGAGATTTCGCCCCTTGAGGCGGGTTAGGGTCACGCTTCTTGTTGGAACCTTTGTTGTTACGAGTTGCTTGATTCAAGTTTGCATGTTTCCTCTTCTTGTCGCCAGACGACTCAGCATGCGTCTCGGCATTTTCTGTTGGGTTCAGTGACAGCTTCTTCATCCGAATACAGTCTTCAGTAAGGCTGACAGCCAGAGTTACAGCCTCGGTGATTGTTTGTGGTTTGGCCGACGTCACCATGCCACGAAACTCTGAGGCCAGTCCCCAAATGTAGCGTTCAACGCGCTTGAATTCAGGAGTCACCATGTAGGGAAGCACTCTGGACAGATCGTGGAACCTTCGAGTATAACCATTAATGTCAGCACCTTCCATGGTCAAGTGCCAGAACTCCGTCTCCAGCCTTTGGAGTTCAGCACGAGAGCAGTACTTCTCTCTCATTCTTTCCTTTAGTTCATCCCAAGTTAGGCCATAAGCGGCATCATCACCCAAGGTTTGGGCTTGCAGGTTCCACCAAGTCAGAGCTTCATCAACAAACAATCCGGTAGCAAAAGTAACTTGCTGATCCGCGGTACACTTGCTCATGCGGATAGTAGCTTCAGTCTTCTCCGTCCAGCGCACAAATGCTACTGCACCTCCTGTGCCGTCATAGTTCACCGGCTTGCAGTCGAGGAACTGCTTGAAAGTGCAGCCTTGAGCTGCATTGCCTCCAGATGAATCTCCGTTCCCATTACGTCTAGCGTTGCTTGGGCCACCACTGTCTTGAGTACGGTTTGCCTCGTATTGGGCGATAGCAGCGGAGATCCTTTCTTCCAGTAGAGCGTTTAGCTCTTCAGCAGTTCTTGGCAGTAGGGGAGGAGGAGGTTGATCATCATTGCGAGCATTCACAGCTTTCCTGGGTGCCATGTTCTGACAGAACATAACACAACAGGGTTAAGTATTTGTTTGATATCGTCATACTAGACAGTAGTAGTATATATATTCACAGGTATATACCACATAAGTGACATCAAACAATTATTACTCTAGCAGAGTACTTAGTAGGTTTGCACTGAGGGAATCTATACGTGACAAGACTTGCTGTGATTTTTGTGCACTGAATTCCATAATTATGTATGCATCCATAATTACGTAACTCCTTGCACAGTCCGCACAGTTCGTTTCATCCTCGTATTTCTTCCTTCAGATGGGCCATTGCTTTCAGATAAAGTCACGTATACTTGTGACATTCTACTTCTAGTACATGCTAATTATCACACATAATTGCAAGTAATTTCTAGTCAACGACAAGTGCTACTCAAGTGCACTCTAAGTCTCGTAGTGTCTTCTCTAGACTCATGTAGATAGTTTCAGGCAGTGGTTGTCGTGGGACGTTTTATGCAATGAAAACTCTTTGAAAATTGTTTTCGTGAAAGGATCCTAGAGATTGTAGACTAGACTCGAGAAGGAATCCTGGTTCACTACAATCGCAGCTCTGATACCAATCTGTCACACCCCTTTCTGCGGCGGAAGCACGAGGTGTGATCATGAAAGGTTCTCATTGCATACGAAAGGTAAACATGCTATATGCTTGTAAAAACATCAAATACCATAATTTGAAAACATAAGTTTAGCGTTTACATCGCTAAGTCACATAAAACATTGTCTTGAAAAGTTTACAACTTTATTTAAAGATAAACATAAGCGACATGCACAAGCATAAGCGAGACCGCGCGCACATCCATCCTAGTTACCTGAAATACATGTGAGTTTTGGAAAAACGTCAACATAAAGTTGGTGTAAATTCATGCAGTTTTGTATTCCACGTTTGTATACTTTGTATGAAAATCATGGTATGTATTTGTTAAATCACGTATTCACGTATAAATCAAGTATTTCCATATGTATCAAGTGTTAATGGGTTGCAAAGCCATTAACATGTGACACGACATAGGAAGTCACCAAACCATAGGCATTTTTCTATAGTCGATTAACGACTGAGACACAAAAACACTACTTGGTTCTAGTTGTCACCAAGAGTGGGGCTGCCCTGAAACCCATTAGATCTAACCTTTTGTTCTGCGGTCTAAGTATGTACACGATTAATGGTGCTTATGTTACCCTATTCGTGACACGATTTCTCGTATCAATTCTTGGCACTAGTTGTCGCCAAGAGTACTTCTCGTTTTAGTACATATCATACCATTTTGTAAATATTGAAGTATTTGTAACATGTATTTCACCCCCGAAGTTATAAAACTGAAAATAGTTAAGAGGAAAGGGGGAGCATGAACTCACAACTTTGCGTTCCTGTGCGTCGTAAACTTCACCGGATTTGCTTAATTAACGTCGTAACCTATACGCGTTTTCTTAACGTTAGTCACTAGACTTGCGTCGCACAAGTACAGTCACTCTCTTTTGTATATATTCTTGTGTTAAAAATATTCTATATTTTTAACTAAGTATCTTACTTATATTATTTTCTCAAAAATAAATATAAGTCTTTTGTGTTTTGCACTTTGCACCCGAATTATGTATCTTGTATGTTGTATGTGTATTTTTGTGTTTATACTTCTCATGAGTATTTAGTGTATTATTAAGTCTAATTACACTAGCACGTATAACACATACAATATACAATTAGCACAGTAGTTGGTGATCAAATAATATATATATTTTTCTAAAAAATATATACATACTTAATATCCATTTTTATTTTTGAAGAAATCCTCATTTCTTATCAGCAAAAATTCGGGAAACCTTGGTAATATTTTAAGATACATTTTTAGGGAATAAGTTTCTCAAAACTTATATTTTTCTAAGTGTCAAAATTTATAAAAATTTTGACAGAGTTTCCCCTAAAAATGGAGGTTTCCCATGTTTTCAAAACATGTGTTTATTTTCTTTTAAAATCAACAACAATCACTAATTTCTCCATTTCATGAACTTGAATATTTACAAAAATGTGTAGTAACTTACTAGCACATTTAGTAAGTCTTGTTATCTCTAAAAATAAGTTTAATTTCTTAAAACTTTATTTTTAAAGAATATGAAGTTTCACAACTTCTAGTCGGTTTTTACGAAAATTATTTCTTTGTCAAAACTTTTGTTACACAAGTGTCCACACACTTGTTTGTTCACAAAAACACCTCTAGTTCATGAAAGATCCGATTTTAAAACATGGTTTCGTCTTACAGTTGGCTCTTCGAAAATACCACTTGTAGATCTTTAGATCTACTAGTTTAGAACTTCATTTTACAAGAAAAATTA
>JARYGA010012779.1:0-20586 GCA_030545235.1 Helianthus tuberosus | reverse complement strand
ATTTCACTTGCCATACATGACATTTTGTTTACACATTACATGATTGACATCCGACATAGACATTTTGATATTGATATACTTATTTCATAAACTACATTTGACATAAACATTTCGACATAGTTACACAAAGACATTTAACAAATGTTTTAGACATGGGCAATTTACATTGGTGGTTTATTTGAATCATTTCAGTTTAGACATATAACATTTTACACAAATAACATATTTTTCACAAGACATTATTTTACAAACAACTTATTTTATACAAATCTCATTTTACTTGGTTATTCACTTAACCTTACATTTTTCCTTTACATATCATCTACTTTATTATCATTTTTCAACAGATTTATAAAACAAAACAATTAACAAGGCTCATGACTAACTTTTATTAAACATTTCTTTAAACTCAAGTCATGAATCCTATTTTCATAAAACCTATGTATCTCACAGGCATTTTTATGCTGACGTACCTATTTTCACATGTGTTTCAGGTAATGGTGCATAGGTTTGAGCAGGACATACTAGGGCGGACCTGTGCCTTAGAGACTTAAAATGAAGATAGAACTAGTTTAAATAACGTTATGTACTCTTTGTTCAGTTGTTTTAAGACAGTATACTCCTTTTGTTTCTGAATAAAACATAACTTTAATTGCCATGGTTGTGAAACAATTAATTCTGTTACAACACTCCCCGACGTTTCCGCCGCGGTTGCATGTTATACGCGGTCGGGGTGTGACACCAATTGAGTCTAAACAGAAGAACTATTCCTGAATTGAACGGCAGAAACAGACAAAACAGGTTCAATTCACCGAGTATTCACTTTCAACTGTTGATTATATTGATTTGGATAACGTTTACAATCGATTCAACACTTCGGCAGCACTTCGTGGCTCACCAGAAGATAACACCTAGAACTATATCTGATTTCGCTCCTAATGACATGATGTCATTTGGAGCGGAATTAACATGTTACTTATGAGCGAAATCAGGATCTAAACTATTCGGGCGGAATCAGAACCTATGGGGTTTCGCTCCAAATGACATGATGTCATTTGGAACGGAAACACATCCTAAATACCATTTCTAAGATTCTGTGTCCCGTTCTATTTTATACTTATCCAAGACTCGATACAAGACGTAGACAACAGATGTATGCACCAACAGACTCCCCCTCAGATGTTGACGAGTCTTCAGTGTCGAGTCTGACTGTGTCTTTAATCTTGATCAGTCTTTGGGCTTCTCTTTGAAGTATCTGACGTTGTAAGTATCCTCAATCTCTATCTTCTATTCTCTTTTCATCACTAACATACTCCTTCCTTTAAGTATCTTCAGACTCCCCCTTTCGATATGCTGGGATCGCAGTCTGGCATGTTAAACTCACAGGATCATCAGGTATTGGAACCTGGCTCTTCCTCAAACCTGTACATTCTCTACTACAAACATAAGTTTTCAAATATTAAACTTTAACACACTCAGTCACCATTTGTAAACATCATAACAATAATCTAAACATTTATAGTCTCTGATGAACCACTTGAAAAAAATATCAAATTCAAAACTTCTAATGACCACTTGTAACAAGATTTAAAATTCTTTCACACACAACACTCCTAAACCAGTTCGTCAGGTTTAGCACTTGGAATTTTGAAAATTAGCTTTTCAACACCAGTTGTCGAAAATCTTTTTGAAATTTTCAAAATTTATGCTAAAACACACTAAAAAATCTTTTTGGATTTTTGATTTAAATGAAATGCAGTAAAGAAATATTTACAGACACTATTTTTGTGAGTTTGTGTAAGAGGATCATATCAGTTTTTGAGACATATCACCAACACCGTTAAGCTTCATTTCATTTTAAGTTCTAAACAATTCACTTAGATTGTCAGTATACTGGTCCACTTTTTTCACACAAAGTTCAACTGCTTCGAGATACGATATTAATGTCTTAAACACTTAAACTCAATCGCGTCTCCCACCTCAGAATATACTCCCGTATCCAGATCCCAATATTCAGTCTTACAGGTGAGTATACCACAGATGATATCTGTAAGGTAATAAATTATAGTACGAAACCGTGAGAGCTCAGGTCAGAACTTCCGTTCAGCAGAGAGATGACGGTTCGACTTTTGGTGTGTCCCCTTTAGAGGATCTTTGGATTACAACAGCAATGACTATCAATTTTATTGTTTCATCAAGTTGCTGAGGGCGGCGCTATTTTTTAAGCAAGCAGAAAGTATTCTCCGGGACTAGGCCATTGCTTTCGCAAAATCAGAAGTCCCGGGATAATACCCCAGATATCACTGAGTATAAAGTCCTAGTATCTCAGAAAGAGGGACCTTTCAAACAAGATTTCGGGGGTTACCCATATATCCGAGAGATGTTACCCACGAATTAAGCAAGTTTGATTTTTAGGTTTATATCTCGTCACAATCTACTAAATGTGTAAAATCCTACTGGCATATCATCAGTGAGACTGTTTATCACTTTTTAAACTTTCCAATCCTTTAGCATGCCATGATTGTCCACTGATGTACTATCATTTCCTCTTTTTGACAACAAAACTCATTTTCATTTTATCATGTTTTTGTATTTTTCAAATTTTCTAATGTTTTTGGATTTACTGAAAATTTTACTCCCCCTAAAATGCAACACATTTCAGGAAATTTGAAATCAAACTGTACAAACAATGTGACAACTGATATCAAATTGCTTCAAATCGCCATCCACTTGTCATAAACAATCAGAACTCCCCCTTACAACAAACTATTTTCTCATTTAGATTTCAAAACACTTAAGTTTGTTTTAATCAAAATGATTTTTCCGGAAAATAAGTTTGTTTTTACCACTTATAGGGGTATGGTTCATCATATGACATTCAACCACTTGTACGAAAATTACATCAAGTTCAAATTAATGACCTTGAGTAATTACTATGTCAAAACAAACCTCTGTATCACTTGTACGATGAACTTATTAAAGTAAATTTCAAGATAAATGCCGATACCTACTCCACACTTACCAACCTGGGAGTTTCGGCATAGTCCATCACCTGTATACATTTAAACACTTTGTTAAAAATTTTCACAAACAACAATTTTATGAATGATGCCGATTCCTGATCCACGATTGCCAACTTGGGATCTCCGGCAAGTCCAGAGTTTTACTGTTCGTAGTATGTACCATCCCAGTCACAAACCAAGGATGGTTCCACTTTATCTTTCTTCGTCTTCTTCTCGTAAAACTCTTTAACCCCTTTGACTTTTCGATCAATCATTTTTCCAAAAATATGTTTTACAGTGGGGTTAAAAACTTTTTCAACATCAAAAACCTTTTTATCATCATAAAATTGGTTTGATATCTCAACTTTACCAATTTTCTTTTTAAAATTTTCAGCCCGAAGTGGTGGAAAATTATCATCATCCACAGTCGAAACTGATCCTTCACTTTTTGAAACAACCTGTGGCTCCTCTGATTTTGTAGAATCAGACTCATCGCCAGAAGATAGCTCCTCTGATTTTGACCTATCAGAATCATCGCTAGATCTATCAACAGACTTCTTAACAACCCATTTCTGGTTGTCAAATTTAGCTCTCTTTTTGTAAAACTTGTTTGAACATTCACCAATTTCAAATGTAGAATTTTTGAATAACTTTGTTCTGTCAATTTGTGGTTCAAACTCAATCATTTTTCCTTTCTGTTTACGAGAAACTCCCTGTTTTGATGGCATTGCCTTAGAACAATCTCTGGCAATATGACCAACAGTGTTGCATTGGAAACAGGTTCTCGTATCTTTCTTATGCTCAGCCATCTTCTTCATGTCATCTTGTTTCTTTGCAAGGAACTCACTGTTTGATTGCCTCCAGAATTCTTTATTTTCTTCTTCTTCTGAGCTAGTTCCTGAAACAAATGTCAATTTTGCTTTAAAATCATGAACATATTTTTCATTTTTCTGTTTTTCTGTTTTTCTGTTGGATTAAAACCAAGACCTTTCTTTTTGAAATTACGATTTTGGTTTGGTTTCTTTTGCCAACCAGAACCAGAACTGTAACCCTTTTTCTTGTTTAAACGTTGTTGAACTCTTGAGGTGTATTTTATAGATTTTTCGTTAAGATTTAAATCTTTTATTTCAGAAATATTAATTTCTGTTAATTTGAAAACCTTTTTTATCAGTTCATTTTTTACACCTCTTATTGGAAATTCCTCATCAGAATATAACTTGTCGGAATCATTCAATGTATATGCAACTTTGAATGTTTCGTCATTCAAATTAGATTTTGATAAAAGGAATTCTTTGTTGTAAACTCTTTTAACTGAAGACTTTGAACTGTTGACTGTCGAACTCGAACTTTCAGAACCAGACTTTGACTCTGACTCTGACTTTGATTCTGAGTTTGACTCCAACTTTGACTCCTCGGTTTCATCTTTATCCAACACTTGATCGACCACTTTCTTAATTAACTCGGACTCATGATCAGTGTCAGATGATGTAAACACGACATCAATATTTTCTGGTAAATTTATTGAGGACTCTGACTCCCATTGTAAGTTTGTAGCCTTTTTGACTCTTTCATCATTTGGATTTCTGGGCAAATATCCATTTTCTAGCGGGGGTGGACACTTGTTGTAACTGACATCTTGTTTCTTACCAGAATCCTTCTTGTTAGTTTTTTTCTTCATGTCACTCTTCTTTTTGTTCTTCTTTTCTGGAGTCTTTTCTTCAGTCACTTTTCCATCATCATTCTTTTCTTCCATTACTTCATCCTCTTCAAATGCTTTCATGCCTTCAACAGTCGGATAAATCCTGTCAATGACATAAGAAGTACATGAGTAACTTTTCAACAAACGATTAACTCTTTCAGTTTCGATTCTTTGCAGTTCCAATTTCTGTTCAAGAACAGCACACTTTTTGATGTAGTTGTTCACCACTTTCTGCTTGATCATGAATGCACCCTGAAGTGTTTTCATTGCAGTTTCTTGCTCTTCACTTGTATGATTGTATTGATTCATAGCTTTGTTCAGGACATCATAAGATTCCTTCAGACTGTTCAAGTTATAAATCAATGTGTTGTTCTGCTTCTTTATAGCTTCACAAGTGTCACACTTTACAGGAATTTTTTTAGCATCAACTTCTTCATCAACTTTGAACTTTGGAACTTCAACCTTTACTTTCCATTTGATCACTGGAACTTCTTCATCATCACTGCTGACCGGTGTCTTTACCTTTTTCTTTTTCTTCTTTGCTTTCTCATCTTCACTGTCACTCTCAGCCATCATTTTCAAATCAGCTGCCAATTTTATTGACCAATACTTAGTATCATCATCACTATCCTCTTCAACTCGAGCAACAAAAGCTTTATGAACAGGAGTTTGATCAGGAATATAATCATCCCAAGTGAAATTCTCCCAGCTAAATCCTTCAGGTAACTTTTTGTCATCTTGGTCTATTATCAAGGCACTACCATCAGCTCTCTTTGAAGAAACTTGATTAATCACACAAGCTCTTTTTCCAGAATCTTCAATCACATTCCTTCCATGTGCAGTTTGTGCCTGATGTTGTTGTTGTTGAGGTGGTTGTTGAGCAACTTAATGGTAGATGGCTTTTCGATTGTAATCATTGTTGTTGTTGAAAGGATTCTGAGCTCCACTTGCTTCACGATTGGTGCACTCTCTCTTGAAGTGACCTTTCTCCCTGCAACGAAAACAAGTAACTTTAGATTTATCAAAACCTAATGTAGAAATGTTAGCTTCTCGAAGATCATTTCTTCCTGTGATTTGCTTAAATTTCTCAGCTCTCCTTAGAACACTGGCCAAACACCACTTAATATCCATAAGCTACATCTCCTCAGCATCTATCTGATCGTAATCCTCTTTTGTAAGCATAGGATTCCCGATCTTTCCAGCCACAAAACTACTATAAGATTCCAATACCATTCCTAACAAAGACATGTGATTTTTAGCAACTTCCTCTGAGTAATCTTGATCATTCTCAAGATTTAAAACAATGTTGCATTGAAGTTTTCTTCCATTCTTTGTCGCTGAAATGTTCGGATCGAATGATGGAAATGATGAAAAACTTGTGTTGCTACTTGATCCTTTTGATGAACTTCCTGATGAACCTTTAGCATTGTAAGCAGTTTCAACTTTCGGTGATAAGTTTGTGGTTTTCTCTTTCACTCCTGCTTTGTAATACAATCCAATATCCTGTTCACCATCGAAATCTTTCATCCGAACAATCTTCCTTTGTTCCATCTCTTGAGCTTCCAACTTCTCAATGAACTTACTCAGTGTGAGTGTATTGAATCCTTTCTTGTTTCTGAGCATCATCAAATATGTACCCCAAGTCTCGTATGGCAAAGCATCAGCAAGCTTTTCGATCAACTCTTCATTGTCTTTCTCAATGCTCAATCTCTTCATGTTTGCTAACAGATTGCAATATCTTTCAATAATTTGCCTTGTACTTTCATTCTTCAAACCACGAAACAAATCGAACTCTTTCTTTAAAAGCGATTTCTTGTTCTTAACCATCTCTTGACTTCCATGAAACTTTGATTTTAAGGCTTTCCAGATAGAATAAGAAGTTCCATTATGTTGCAATAACACTAAGATATCTTCCTTCACAGCTTGTTGTAGAAGACTTAGCATCATTTTCTCATCTTTGTATTCCTTTCTAGCATCAGCACTCAGATCTTTTATCGGAACAACCTCTTCATCATCATTCATCGGTCGAATGTATTTCGTCTCGACACATTCCCAAGCATCAAGATAGTTTGCTTGCACCCAATTCTCGAAACGACCTTCCCAACCCTTATATTCTTCAATGTTCATTAGTTTAGGCGGTTTTTGTGTCGTTCCCGTTTCGTTTTCCATCACTGTGTTCTGTGCAATACTGATAGGGGTAACTGGGGTAGCGAACGCATTATAAAATTCGTCGTCCATTTTTCAGATTTAAAAAAAATTATCACAACAGTCCTTTCGAGCGAAATCAACAATTTAATTGAGATCACTATTTGGAGCGAGATCAATAAATAACCAGGAGCGGAATCACCAAACAATTTGTTGGAGCGGAATCACAAGATGATGTATTCTGGAGCGGAATTACAATGAATCCTGGGGCGGAATCAAACTTAAACTTTGGAGCGGAATTAGAATTTCAAGCTGTTGGAGCGGAATCAAACTTTAGAACTGATCTGGAGTGGAATCAAGATGTACTTGCTTTGGAGCGAAATCAGACAATATTCTTGGAGCGGAATCAACCAATTAAAGTTGATCTGGAGCGGAATCAAGCTGATGTCATCATTCTCTCGATCATTTTTTAGCGGAACCACTAAAATTTTCAATTTTAGGTCGAATTTAAAGCTGATACTTATAAGGCTTTGTTAGATATCAATTCCGAACACACTGTGCAAAAATCAGAACAAACCAACAACTTTTTCTCGGTCAATTTGTAAAAAACAGTTTAGAAGGTGTAGAAAAACAGAATTATCGGCTGAATTGACAGGAGCTCTTCCTCCTTAGCTCTGATACCACTTGTAGGATCGAATACGGACCCAATTGAGTCTAAACAGAAGAACTATTCCTGAATTGAACGGCGGAAACAGACAAAACAGGTTCAATTCACCGAGTATTCACTTTCAACTGTTGATTATATTGATTTGGGTAATGTTTACAATCGATTCAACACTTCGGCAGCACTTCGTGGCTCACCAGAAGACAACACCTAGAACTATATCTGATTTCGCTCCAAGCAACCCTATATATAGGGTTTCTGATTTCGCTCCTAATCACATGATGTCATTTGGAGCGGAAGTAACATGTTACTTATGAGCGAAATCAGGATCTAAACTATTCGGGCGGAATCAGAACCTATGGGGTTTCGCTCCAAATGACAAGATGTCATTTGGAGCGGAAACACATCCTAAATACAATTTCTAAGGTTCCATGTCCCGTTCTATTTTATACTTATCCAAGACTCGATACAAGACGTAGACAACAGATGTATGCACCAACACTGATGATCAACTTCACCAGAATTCTAGTAAGCTGGTTACCAGAAATTCTGGTGGACCAACTTGCCTACGAGATAAGCCCTGACACAAACCCAAAAAATAACAAGTTGGAAATAACCGATTCAATGAATGTGCCAAAAAGTCACTTTGTGCAGAGCAAGTGATGAATAGACAGATGTTTATTCTGATCTAGACTCTCTATAAATAGAGATGTCAAGCCAGGTGTCACACCCCGACCGCGTAAAACAACAAAGCGTGGCGGAAACATCGGGGCGCGTTGCAACAGAATCATTGTTTCATAACCATGGATACTAAAAAGTGTTTCGTTTTATTAAACATTGAATATTTACATCGTCTGGAAATCTAAATACAAAATTTAAACATAGTCTATCATTGTTATTTAGTCACTAAGGCCTCGTCCAGTCCTATGTGAGCATGCATCCTATCAATCGATATCATTCAACAATACCTGAAACATATGTGAAAACGAGGTCAGCAAAGAAATGCTGGCGAGTGCATTGGTTTTGTAGGAGTGTCGAAATCATGGCTAGTTTAGATGTTGCAATACTTAATTAGAAACCTTGTTTTGAAAAGAGTATAATATTGCAACTTAATTAACCAACTCAAATCAAGCGGTTTATAGTTTATAAAACCTCGTAGCCATGACTCTTAACCCAAAAACATTTGTTTTAGTAAAGCAAATTGTGAAACATCTCGAAATAAATCGTTAATAAAACTTGTTAATAAATCTCGTTAAAAACTCGTATAGTTTATATCATATCGAAAACCTCGTTTGTGTGACATCGTTCGAAAATCGTTTACCCAAGTGAACTAAATAACGCCACGGTATGTAATATGTTGAAATCACTTATATATAGGAAGTACCAGCGGCGTATCCACCATGCTTTCATCACATTACCCCCGTCCCGTTATCTAAACACTTAACCAATAACCAATCGTATATCGCTTTGAAGCTAATCGTTTAACCAAATCGTTTAACTCGTTAATACATCGCGTGAAAACCAATCGTTTACCCAAATCGTTAAAATTCGTTTTAGGTCGTGAAACTACTTATATGGTCGTCTCGCTAATAACATTCAAACCTTCGTGACTCGAATATACCACCAAAGGGTATCTTTAATTCAACTCGCATTAATAAACCCTTACCAAAGGGTAGATTAACAACTCGCATTAATAAACCCTTACCAAAGGGTAAATTAACAATTACAGATTCAGTCGCTACCCACCACCCCCACACATAACCACGGGTGCAGTAAGATAACGGGATTTGTCAGATCCTATGGTACCATAACCTAATACTGGTCGGCTTGATCATTGCTAATGAATGTCATTTGTTATGTAACCCAACCAACAAGTTCGTTCACATTATCGAAATCGTTATTAGTTTTGTATAAATCGTCTTAATCGTTTTTGAAACCATCGTTATAACATCGAAAATCGTTTTGATATCATCGTTAAAACCTTGAAAACATTTAGCACATATGAGTCACCCCAAAACAAAGTTTGACTTTCAGACTCGAAAAGCAATAAAAGAAAGAAAAGAATGAAAGAATACTTACAAAGGGTCCCCGAATGCTAATCTCGATCCAAGTAACTCAGGTATGAAACAATGGTTTCAACTTAGAGTTTCTCAAATCAAAATTCTTGTGGGTTTTGCAAAAGAAGGCATGGGGTATTTATAGGATTTCCCGAACCGTTAGGATCGTTTCTTGGAAAAAGTGCTTCAATCTTGGCCATACACTAGCACCCATGGTATTGTAATACCATGTGCCCATAATACCAGCCCATAGTGTTGTTCAAAACCATGTGCAAAGGTGGTATAGACCAGATTCAATGTTTCTTAACAGAAAGTTTCAAAAATGGCAGATTTGGTCCCTGTAGTGTAATAAGGCCTTTTCCGACGCGTTTAAGGCCCGTTAACCTCATTTCAAAGCTCTAAAATGAAGTTAAAGTAAAGGGAACTTAAAATGTTCTCAAAAATATCTCGGATGTCGGTTCGTTTAGCCGTACGGTTGCGTTGTTCGGCTAATTACGACGGAATGCGCACAAGCGCGAAAAACGATCCAAATGACACAACGAATGGATTTTTCTTATGCAAAACACTAAAATAAAATATTTTAGTGCTTACATAAATTTTTGGATGTCCGGATGTATTCAGAACGTAAGTTACGCCTGAAAATGCAAACTTGTGCACTTTTTGACGCTTTTAGTCCCTGAATGACCCAAAAGTTTATTTTAGCACACCGAACCCCTAAAAGCCTATTTCTAAGCTATATAAAGGATATTTAAGGTGTGTTTAACTTATGGTCATGTTCCGGAATATTCGTTACTGTGTAAATCGGCATAGTTTCGCAGTTTGACACAAATAGTCCCTGCTATCGAATAGACTTGTTTTCAACACACCAAACCATCTAAAACTTATTTCTAAGTTATGTAAAGGTTATTTAAGGTATGTTAAGCCTATGTCACTATTCCAGAGTGTTTGTTGCATTAAACTAGTTATTTTTACGCATCAGTGCGCGTATAACCTTCCAGAAAGCGATTTAAAGTTTGAAATCGAACAAGAATCGATATGTGCAAATGATACACATATTTATACAAATCCCAAGTATGAAATACAATATTTCATTGGTTTGGTATTTGTTTGATGGTCGCAGTGACCCAGGTGTCACAGTCTCCCCTACTTTAGGAAATTTCGTCCCGAAATTTAATCAGAGGAAACTTGTGAGAGCTTGAAAACATGAAGTTGAAAAGACAAAACAACACTGGTTAGGGTTCTGAACTTCTAGTAACTTTAAATAACATTATGCTTTCAATGCAAGAGGGACACTTATATACAAGTATATGAAGTGCCATTGGTGCGTCCACCGTACCTCCATTACATTGTTCACGTTTCCTTATTTGTCATCACTATCGGTTCTTACACATGATAAATCTTACTGTGGTTTCCATGCACTAAATTTTTATAATTATGTACGCGTCCATAATTACGCAATTCTTTGCATAGTTGACACAGTGTATTCAATAATGTGTAGAGGAAAACCATATGAATGAACCTGTGATGAGCGTGACTGGACCACCATAGAGTCCTTTCAGCTGTATCATCACATGCCATTCTTAACCAGATCTTGAATCAATCTTTAACTAGACCTCTCAAGGGTCTCTCTTCGAATCAAGGAATGGTACTATATAACCCAAGGGTCTTAACTACCACGTAGAAGCCCATAAGGATTTAAGGTAGTACCTTTTGAATATCCTACTATGAATCCCTCATATGATGATATGAAAGATTCAATGAGGATTTGAAGATCGGATCACACAAAAACATAGAGGAGAACACATAAACACATATCACATAATCGCATAATCGCATACTCGCATAATAGTATAATCGTATAATCGTTTAATCGTATAATCGTTTAATCTGTTATCTTTGGACACGGGTATTTAAAGCATATTAGGAATCCAATCCGTGGATTTCATTTGGCACTTTAAATATTTTCAAGAATCTAACTATGAAGATAGGAAGATCTTAAAAGGAATTCGGTTTGTCCTAATTGAGTTATAAGGTACATTTTAAGGTGTACAAGGAATTCAATCAGGGCTCCGATGTCAACGAAGGTGTTGATCGTGGTCGGCTCGGGACTTTGAATAGTTCAAGATGTCATCATTACAAACAATGACGAACTGATCCAAATAAGGCTTGCAGACTCTATTTATTAAGTCCTTGAAGATGGCTGGAGCATTTGTCAACCCTAAAGGCATGACTGTAAACTCGTAATGGCCATACTTCGTGCAGAAAGCCGTTTTGGGAACATCTTCTTCGAGAATACGAAGTTGATGATACCCAGAACGCAAATCGATCTTGAAAAATCATGAAGCACCCTGCAGTTGATCGGAGAGATCATTGATTTAAGGTAGGGGATATCGATTCTTGATGGTAAGCTTATCAAGCTTACGATAATCGATACTCATTCGAAAAGATCCATCTTTCTTTTTCACAAAGAGGACAGGAGTTCCCCAAGGTGAAAAGTTCGGACGGATGAATCCTTTATCAGACAACTCTTGAAGCTGTTTTGATAATTCTTGCATCTCGAGCAATCCAAGACGATAAGGTGCTTTCGCAATTGGGTTGGCATTGGGTACAAGGTCAAAATGAAATTCGACTTGACGAATTGGAGGCAAACCAGGCAGTTCATCAGGAAACACCTCTGGATAATCCCGAACAATCGGAATATCCTGAATACTCTTGCTCTTGCCTTTCTCCTCGGTGACATGTGCTAGAAAAGCAACATATCCTTTTCGTAAATAACTTTGGGCTTTTGATTTAAAAGAAACAAGCGTTTAAGGTTCTCGGGGAGGTGACAAGTGATCATAAAAATGACAGAACCACACGAGTAGTTTGTCTTTGTGTTGACCTCATAAGGTTGGATCAAACATTTATACAATTGCATTAGTTAAAGAAAATAAAAACCACAAATTTTTATTTATATAACAACCGCATTGTCTTTAAATGTTTCAAGATAACAACCAGAGGAAATACAAAATACTAATCGTTCATCGCTGCATCGTTGATTGCCTCATTGATGTTATACACTCGTCCACGTGCTGGATTCACATTGACGTTGACGTTCGCATTCGGGTTTGCGTTAGCATTTGCATTCGCCAGCCTCGGACAGTTGTTGCGGAAGTGACCATACTCCCCACAATTAAAACATGAACCCGGTGGGAATCTCGCAGCATTCCCTTGACCCTGAGCTGGAACCTGAGCAACCTGATTTTGTCCAAAACGACAAACATTGGCCATATGCCCAAGTCTACCGCACGTCGTGCATTGCCTGCAAGCTTGTTGTGCAACGTGATGACCGTTGCAACGAACACAGTGAGGTACGGTACCAGCGTATGCTTTCTTTGCAGGTGGCTGAGCCGGTGGGTTCTGCGGGTTCTGAGCAGTCTGGGCTGTAACAGCAAAATTTTGGGCACCCTTTCGCTTCCTTGATTCCTTCGATGCTTCACCTTCCTTACCCTTACCCTTAATCTTGTTCTTCTCAGAATCAGTCGCCTTCTTTTTATCACCCTTGCGGGTGAGTTTACCCTTCCTAACTTGAGTCTTAGTGAGGGTAGCAGACAACTCGATAGCTTGGCGAAGGGTAGTAGGATTAACACCGGTCAAAATCTCCGGAGGGGTAACCATGGTGGGACACAATAGACTGAGTTCTTCAAAACGATCCGTGTACGCACGGTGTTCAGCCCCATCTTGCTTTAAGTCGTCAAACTCTCGTTCCAAAACTCGAATTTCGTGACGGGGACAAAACTCCTTCATCATGAGAGCCCGAAGCTCTTCCCATGTTTGTGCCAACGCCACTTCGGCACCCCTATCGCGCTTAATTCCATTCCACCAAGTAAGCGCTCGCTTCTCAAACACGCTTGAAGCAAATTCAACCCTACGCGCATTCTGACACTGCACATGTATGAATGTGCTCTCGATACTCTCAAACCACCGTAGGAGCGCAGTTGCTCCTTGTGACCCAGAAAACTTAAGCGGCTTCGCAGAATTGAAATTTTTGAAATTACAGTGTGCGTTATTGTTGTTGTTGTTATTGCCGTTGTTGTATAACTCATGGATTTGGGTCACAACGCCAGGGAGTACAGCAGCCATTTGCTGAGAGACAAGGGCTGCGATCTCCTCAGCAGTAAAAGTTTGAGCATCGCGTCGAGGAGGCATTGTCTAACAAGGAAACAAGAGAAACGAGTGAGGTTGGAAAGCAAAAGAGGTATCGACGAAACAAAAGAGATGCGAACATTTGTTCGTTTCCTCGAACAAACAAATGACACGCAGTGACTGATCAAAGTAAATGAATCAAAATAATGCATAGCGAAGACATGCTCGCCTATAAGTGAACACTCATCCCAAGAATTCCCATGTAAGCACAACTGGTCTCGCGTCTGATGAGATATATACGAAGTGCTTGCCTAGACAGAAAACCCAGAATACAGGCATTCACCCTTCCAGTTTGCACGTGTTCACATTATTTAGACCCAAACTTTGACGAGATTTTTTTTTTTTTTTGAAAACTTAGAGGGTTCAAAACCTTATAAAAGAGGGTTCAAAACCTAGTAATCAATCATCCTAGAATGGATGATTAATTTTTGAAGAAGATTCGAAATTGAGTTCTCGTTGTGGTCATCACCTAAGGATAGGTGATATGCATGTTTTAAGATCTAAACACAAGATAACTTGTGTTAGGTCCTAGAAGTTATAGTCTAGGTCAAAGAATTACTAATAACCTAATTCCCTATAACCATTGGCTCTGATACCAACTTTTCTGTCACACCCCGACCGCGTAAAACAACAAAGCGCGGCGGAAACATCGGGGCGCGTTGCAACATAATCATTGTTTCATAACCATGGATACTAAAAAGTGTTTCGTTTTATTAAACATTGAATATTTACATCGTCTGGAAATCTAAATACAAAATTTAAACATAGTCTATCATTGTTATTTAGTCACTAAGGCCTCGTCCAGTCCTATGTGAGCATGCATCCTATCAATCGATATCATTCAACAATACCTGAAACATATGTGAAAATGAGGTCAGCAAAGAAATACTGGCGAGTGCATTGGTTTTGTAGGAGTGTCGAAATCATGGCTAGTTTAGATGTTGCAATACTTAATTAGAAACCTTGTTTTGAAAAGAGTATAATATTGCAACTTAATTAACCAACTCAAATCAAGCGGTTTATAGTTTATAAAACCTCGTAGCCATGACTCTTAACCCAAAAACATTTGTTTTAGTAAAGCAAATTGTGAAACATCTCGAAATAAATCGTTAATAAAACTCGTTAATAAATCTCGTTAAAAACTCGTATAGTTTATATCATATCGAAAACCTCGTTTGTGTGACATCGTGATTACAATCACGTTGCGAAGTTCAAACGAACTTCTCATTGACCATAAACTGGTCAACGCAGAAAGTCAAACAAAGTTTGACTTTCAGACTCGAAAAGAAATAAAAGAAAGAAAAGAACGAAAGAATACTTACGAAGGGTCCCCGAATGCTAATCTCGATCCAAGTAACTCAGGTATGAAACAATGGTTTCAACTTAGAGTTTCTCAAATCAAAATTCTTGTGGGTTTTGCAAAAGAAGGCATGGGGTATTTATAGGATTTCCCGAACCGTTAGGATCGTTTCTTGGAAAAAGTGCTTCAATCTTGGCCATACACTAGCACCCATGGTATTTTAATACCATGTGCCCATAATACCAGCCCATAGTATTGCCCAAAACCATGTGCAAAGGTGGTATAGACCAGATTCAATGTTTCTTCACAGAAAGTTTCAAAAATGGCAGATTTGGTCCCTGTAGTGTAATAAGGCCTTTTTCGGCGCGTTTAAGGCCCGTTAACCCCATTTCAAAGCTCTAAAATGAAGTTAAAGTAAAGGGAACTTAAAATGTTCTCAAAAATATCTCGGATGTCGGTTCGTTTAGCCGTACGGTTGCGTTGTTCGGCTAATTACGACGGAATGCGCACAAGCGCGAAAAACGATCCAAATGACACAACGAATGGATTTTTCTTATGCCAAACACTAAAATAAAATATTTTAGTGCTTACATAAATTTTTGGATGTCCGGATGTATTCAGAACATAAGTTACGCGCGAAAATGCAAACTTGTGCACTTTTTGACGCTTTTAGTCCCTGAATGACCCAAAAGTTTATTTTAGCACACCGAACCCCTCAAAGCCTATTTCTAAGCTATATAAAGGATATTTAAGGTGTGTTTAACTTATGGTCATGTTCTGGAATATTCGTTACTGTGTAAATCGGCATAGTTTCGCAGTTTGACACAAATAGTCCCTGCTATCGAATAGACTTGTTTTCAACACACCAAACCATCCAAAAATTATTTCTAAGTTATGTAAAGGTTATTTAAGGTATGTTAAGCCTATGTCACTATTCCGGAGTGTTTGTTGCATTAAACTGGTTATTTTTACGCATCAGTGCGCGTATAACCTTCCAGAAAGCGATTTAAAGTTTGAAATCGAACAAGAATCGATATGTGCAAATGATACACATATTTATACAAATCCCAAGTATGAAATACAATATTTCATTGGTTTGGTATTTGTTTGATGGTCGCAGTGACCCAGGTGTCACACCAGGAGGTTAAATGAGTTGTGTTTAGCATTCAATACACACCCCACAAACTCCTTACCCTTCGCATAGGATTCTTTGAGTATTCGTTTTGAATATCCAATAACTTTGTTTTACAAAATCATTAATACACTTGAAAAATTCTATAAATTGTTTCTTGAAAGTTTGATTTCTAGTTCCGCACAATATTTTCCTATTTGTTGAAATCACTTGCCATATTAAGTATTTGGATATCTCTATCTGGGATCAACAATTGATTTCTAGTTCACAAAAATTGATGATCTTCAATAAATGGAACATCGTGTTCAATGATCGGAATATTGAGATTAACTTCTGCCATTGCTGATTTGTGAGAGTTAGGGTTTGATTTTGAGGAATTTTGGCTTTTGAAAACAGAGGGTTTTTAGGGTTTAAGGATTTTGTTGAGGAAGAAGGTGAGTGATGAAAATTTCTGCTAAGGTTGGGTTTTATAGTGAGAGATTTAGCAGAGATTTAATTGTTATGGGAGTTGAAGGGACATGGAACGTGGGTTGTAATAGCGGTTAATAGGTCATTAATTACCTTTATTACCATTAGATCGTGTGATGTGAAGATGGTTCAGAAAGTAACTGTTGGATCGTGGGTATCAAGGTAAAATTAATGGGTATTATCCATGCAAACGGAGGTTTTGATTTTGTCTTCTCAACTTATAATTTCTTCAATCATTCCTTTTGTTCAGAAAATAACTGAATTTTATTGGAGAATATTAACGGCTACATGACACCTTTCCTTTTGCGGGACCCATTTTTGAGAGATGGTCCAATAATCTGCCTTTATATTCTTCCCCCTTTTTGAAAGTCAAATGTCTTTCTAGTAATTTTTGCCAATAAAGGAGAACAATTTACTAATGAATACAGAGCATTCTGAATATGATGAAAGATATCAACTTTTGGTGGAATTCCTCTTGAGATATCCAATCTCAAGAGAGATGACTAAAGCAAGAGAAGTACTAGAGAAACTGTTGTAGCAATTTATCAACACTTTCAGTGAAAATGGGGAAAATAAAGTCACGCTCATGTTTGGGGCAATGTCTCTGTGAAATTAACTCCTGCAAGAGTAAGACAATGGCTTGAGCTTCCTGTTTATGACAACTACATTCAAAACCCAGGAAAAGAGGATCTGATAAAATTCTTCGTTGAGCTAGGATACAAGAAGAAGATCACCAAAATTGGTGAATTCAGAAGGAATGAACTGCCAGCTTTTTGGCAGGTCATGATGGAAACATTAAACAAGTGTCTTACTTCAAATATAGGAGGAGCTGATCAAGTAAGCCAATCAATTATGTCAATCATGTATGGGACAGTAATCTACAAGCTGATAAAAAGATCAATCCTCACAAGAAATGGTTAAATCTCTTCTCATTTACCATACCCATGGTTCATTTCAATCTTCATTGCTGAAACTTTTGAAGAAAGGAATGTAGAAATTCCTATCATAGAAGATGTTTGGAGTTCAACAACAATAAAGCCATGGAGTGCAAATCAAGGGTGGGCATCAAATAGGGATGTCCCTGTGTTACCAGAAAGTATGTTGGATCTACTTCCACCAGATTCACCATACAGACTGAAACATGAGGAGATCCTCAACAAATCAGACACACCAACAGATGCACCCACAAATTAAGTGTATGACTGCTCTTCTTCACCTGAAGAAGAAGAGGTTCAAAAATCTTGGATATCAGAATCAGGACCTGCTAAAGAAAACCTCATTCTGTTACTCAGAAATTCACCAGAAAACAGAGAAGCACCAGAATTTGAGAAAAGCCATTAGAATCCTGATGTTGGATTCCACCTTGAAGATGAAACCCTTCAAGACACAGAAATCCTACAATATGAAGAGTCTCATGTTGTTGGAACAGGTTCACCTCGAAAACACAGTTTTAGTTGAAACTTCTGCAAATAATTCAAATTCTGAAGATTCAATTACTGCATCTTATAAAGTTCAACCTAGAAAAATTGTGATTAATGAGGAAATTTCTAGTTCACTTCAAGTCAACTCTGAATCAGATGAGGAGGAGGAGTTTGAGATCCCAACAGATGGAGATCAGGAAACTGATCAAGGAAATCTGGGAAGGGATAATGTGTTTGTCTCAACAACTTATGGAGAATCATTCACTGGAATGATTCAAGGATATAAGGAAACCCACGGTGAAAATGTGTTTTTCACATCTGGTAGAGATGATTCTTGCATACCTGAGGATGCACCAGATTCTGGGAAATCCAAGGGTACACCTGTCATTTCCAAAACAGCTGAAAATGTGTTTGCAACTGGTGTGTTAGAAGGAACATATGTTGTTCCAAATATCCCTAAACCACCTTAAATGACACAGGAAAATCTTCAGAGAGTCCTAGATAATGTACTCAAGGTCTGCAAGAAAAATTAGTAGAAGAGAAGCTTGATCTGCTGCTGTCAGAAGTAAAAGGTCTAAGAGTTGAATTGAAAATCTTATCAGAATCAGTGGAACTTATCAAAACACAATCAGAGAAGAACACTGAAGCTCTAAAAGCTCTGCAAGCACAGCAACAGAAGACACCAGAAACCAACATCTCTGCATCAGAAATTCAAAAGATCTTCACAGAAATGGAGAAGATCAAAACATAAGTTAAAGGATGTTGTGGAGTCAAGACAATCAAGCAGCTCCAACAAAGTTCTGGAAGAAATCACAATTCTGAGGGCTAGCAACAATAGCATTATAGATGCCCTTGAGAATCTAATCAAAGAATGGGCTGCACTGCAAGAAAAGAATCAAGCTGAATTTACCAAAGTGCAGGACAATGAAGCCAATAATGCCAAACTTGTGGGGGAAGTGCAATCTCTCATGAAGAGAATGCATTTCAACATTGCCAGACTGGCTAAGATTGACCCCAAGGAAATCATGAAACCCGTCCTGTTGAAGCATCTCATCTGGAAGTTCCCAAGCCCATCAGGCAGCAACAAATTGTCCCTCATATCACTCAAGCTGGAACCACTTCTATGGGTCCACCTCTTGCAATCTCAAAGGAAGAAATGTTGAAAAGGTTAGCACCCTCACCTTTGGTTATCTCTGATTTAAATATCAAAATCCCACAATCTGGTCCAAAACAAACTTCATCTGGGGACAATGCCATCAGTAAAGACATAACCCAACAAGCCATGAAGAATTGGGAAGATATAGCTCATTCCTCAAAACAGCCACAAATTGTAAAGAGAAAAACTCCTGAAGGTCAAACTGTCATGGTTCAAGAAATTGATAGGGATGTTATGATATTCCCTGAATACAACCTGAAAGAATATTACTGGATAGGGGAAGATCAGCTGAAAAAACCAGAAAGTCCTTACAGTAGGGGCATAAGGGAGGAAAGATTAGAAAGAGGTGAAGGAAGCATCCATTACACCAATCCTAATCCAGTAAAGAGAATTATGAAAGTTGATGAACAGAAGATTGGTTCTGATGGTGCTGGAGGACACTTTGTACAAAATAGATACACTCTTCTCAGATGGCTCAAAACAGAAGGTAACAAATGGAGACCTGGCTGATAAGCTGCATCCTCTGGATATTCTTTTTATGAAGAAGGAGTATGAGAAAGAAAAAAGCAACACTCAATTTGTCAGAAGAGCACTAAAAAGCATATCAAAAGTAGGAATAAAGCTATTTGAAAGAATAGCTTTTGCTGATTTTGATTTATGTATCAATTATGACTATGTACATCAGAAGAAGGTTCACCTCCCTGCACCTGACACTTCAATTCCCTTAGAACTGAAAGACCATGCAAAAACTGTAGACACAACCTCCGTGTTGTGTATAGAGATTTTGAGGACAATAAGGCTCTATTCAGAAGTGTTGATATCTGCAAGTACTCCAACCAAACATTAAGATACAACAAGGAGTGCTTGAACAAAAGGCAAGAGCAACTACAAAAGAAAGGGAAGAATAAAGAAAAGCAAAGACTAGAGATTGAAGAGATGATTGATGAGTGGATACAAGCTAGAATATGGTACAAGGGTATGTATGACAATTGCAAGAAGTACATCCACTACAAAAAACAGTTGAAGAAAGGAGATGTGCACAAACGTCTGAAATTGTTTTGAAAACATATTTGATTTTTAAAAAAAATTCTTTTATGTAATCTGTTTCAAAACAGAAGTATTTTGTTTGTGATTTGCAAATTCTGTTTCCACTGTTTGGGAAATTTTATTAAGAATATTCATCTGTCATAAGGTAGTTTTTTTTCTTACAATACTTAGGGGGAAATTGTTAGGAAACTTTAAATGTAAGTATTGAAGAAAAAGATGATCAACTTGATCATAAGCTGAAGATACAGTCAAGGAGTATTACTAAAAAGGTGCCTACATGATAACTTCAAAAGAAAAAAGAAAGATACAT